>PVJC01039239.1:0-16363 GCA_004026665.1 Murina feae | reverse complement strand
CATCTGCTGATGGGCACTTAGGCTGTTTCCAAATTTTAGCTATGGTAAATTGTGCTGCTATGAACATAGGGATGCATATGTCCTTTCTGATTGGTGTTTCTGGTTTCTTAGGATATATTCCCAGAAGTGGGATCACAGGGTCAAAAGGGAGATCCATTTTTAATTTTTTGAGGAAACTCCATACTGTTCTCCATAGTGGTTGCACCAGTCTGCATTCCCACCAGCAGTGCACGAGTGTTCCTTTTTCTCCACATCCTCTTCAGCACTTGTCATTTGTTGATTTGTTGATGAAAAAACTGGTGGCTCTAACGTTAAAATACCTCTAGAATCTGATCAATTCCTATTATTTTCACTGACCCAGGCTCTTAGTCCCTCTGAGCTAATATAACAAAACTAGGGGCCCGGTGCATGAAATTCGTGCATGGGGGGCGGGGCTGAGGGCGAGGGGGCGGTCCCTCAGCCCGACCTGCACCCTCTCCAATATGGAGTTCTTGGGGACTCTCACAATCCAGGACCTCTGGTTCTTAACCACTAACCTGCCTGCCTGCCCTAACCACTCGGCCTGCCTGCCTGCCTGATCCCCCTAACTGCCCTCTTCTGCTGGCCTGGTCACCCCTACTAACTTTCTTTTTTAATCTTATCCCCTTCACGCACAATTGTATTTGGCTTCCTTATTGGGTTCTTCCTTTCACACAATTTTTCTTCTTTATGTAACACTTTTCCTGACTCATCATTTATAAACTTTTCTTTCCTCCTTATTTCCTACTTCTGTTCCATCATCATTCTTCCCATTTTTCTACTACCCTCCTTCCCTTCCCACATTCCTTCTTTCCTTTATCTTTACCCCTGCCCACCCTCCTCTTTTCCTTCCTTCCCACCTTAATTTTTTTCTTCACTTCTTCTCTCACTTACTTTGCTCCCTCCCCCATTTCATCCTTCTTCCCATTCTCCTTTTAAGCTCTACCAGCTCCCCCTTTATAACTTTTCTTCCTTCCCTCTTTTTCTCTCATCCCACCTTTGCCATACATTCTTCTCTACTTACTTCCATTGTTTTAATACCTATCTATCTACCTGCCTAATTATTCACTATCATTTATCTTTTTTTCTTTTCTGACTTCTACTTTTAAAATCTGTCCCCAGTACACAACTATACTTGATTTTCATTATAGGCCCTACAGTTCACTCATACATCCTCTTTTTTTTTTAACTCTGCTGTCTACTGACTCTTTTATAAAGTTCTTCCCTCCATCCTGTTCCACCCCTCCCCAACCTGGTTATTTCCCCCCCAAACTCTCCCTGGCTGCTGCTCCTTCCACCCACCCCTGCCCTTCTCTCCGTCTCCTGGTTCCCATGGGTTCACCCCAGCTCTGAAGGGAGACAGGGCCTCTCACAGGAGACCCCTGCCCCTGTGGCAGAGAAAATGGAGCCAGTGAGAGAGTGGGCAGAGAAGGCGGTGTGTGTGTGAGAGAGGGAGCAGCCCTCCTTCCCTCATTAAAGCTTCCATGGGGAGGGGCATTAACCCCCAGCTCAGGACTCAGCCCCAGCCAGATGGCAGCTGCCCATGCAGCCCCGGAACTGCAGCTGCAAAGCAGGAGTACCTCCACCTCTGGACCATCCACCCCTCCATTCGGGGTCTCACCAATGGCACAACTTCTGTCTCCCCTGGACCACAGTGTGGGCTGGCTGCTCCCACCCCGCAGCTGCTGCCTGAATTGCGGGGCAGAGGTCTTCAGTCTGCCCTGCTGGGCTGAGGTCTGTGGCTTCTTCTGGGGCTCCAGCCTCTGCCATCTTGGCTGGGCTAATTTGCATATAGTCGCTCTGATTGGCTGGTGGGCATGGCTTAGGCGTCCCAAAGAAACGGTCAATTTCAATATTACGCTTTTATTAGAGTAGATAGCACATTGGGTGGCTTATAAACAACAGACATTTATTCTTCATAGTTCTGGAAGCTACAAGTCTGAAGTTAGGGTGTCAGCAAGGTCAGGTGAGGCCTGTCTTCCATGCTGCACACTTCTCACTGTACCATCACATGGTGGGAGGGGCTAGGGAGCTCTGTGGGATCTCTTTCATAAAAGTGCCAAGTCCCCTCCTCTGGTCTCCACCCTCGTGACTTAAGGACTTCCCAAGGACCCCACCTCCAACACCATTACCTTTGGTATCAGCATTTCAACGTGAATTTTTGGGGGGATACAAAAATTCAGACACTAGCCCACAAGGTCAAGCCACCCTCATTTGTTGCCTAGGTTACTGCAATAACCTCCTTGCTGCTTTGGATCACTGATTGTCCACTGAGACAGAGATGATTAAATATCCCCCAGTATTCAAAATTATGTGAAAGCTTGCTTACAAACTTATTCAAATAAGCCAGATACATGTTTTATGTAAATAAGACATAATTATTATTGCTAATTGTATTCCTTTTTTACTGGTATAATAAATTCCCACAAACTTAGTGGCACACGCAGTGCACAAATTTATTCTCTTATAACACTGTGGGTTAGAAAGAAATCCAACCTGGACTAAAAATCAAGGTGTCTGCAAGGTTGTATTCCTTTCTGGAGTTTTTAGGGAAGAATTTCTTTCCTTGTAATTTTCCAGATTCTAGAGGTATTCTGCATCTCTTGGCCTATGGCTCCCTTTTTTCATCTTTAGAGCCAGCAATGGTACGTCTGGTTTTTTACAACCATGTTATCACATTACTCTGACCTCCATTTCCATTTCCTTTCTCTACTTTCAAGGGCCCTTGTGGTAACATTGGGCCCTTCTAGATAACCCAGGAAGAATTCTCCATTGAGTGATCAGCAGTCTTAACTCCACATGCATCCTTGATTTCTCTTTGCCATATAACTTTGCAAATTCACACTTTTTACAAGTTAGGACATGGATACCTTTGAGGCGGCCATTATTCTGACTACCATACTAATCAGAACTTTCTCTAGTTCAGATCTAAGATGCTGATACTTGCCAGTGTTGCTCAGTGGTTGAGCATTAACCTATGAACCAGGAGGTCACAGTTCAATTTTGGTTTGGGCATGCCCGGGTTACAGGCTCCATCCCGGAGGCGTGCAGGAAGAAGCTGATCAATGATTCTCTCTCATTACTGATATTTCTCTCTCTCACGCTCCCTTCCTCTCTGAAATCAATAAAATTAAAAAAGACTTTTTTGATACTTATTGCTTGGCTACTGGAATTTAATTAAATTAGAGCAAAAACCTAAGTATATATTTATAAAATAAAGCAACAAAGAATAATTTATCATAAACAAAATATTGAAGTTTAAGCCAAATAATCTTTCATGGGAAGACTTTTTTTCATGAAAAATTAAGTCAAAGGAAAAATATTACTTTGACATTAAATTTGTTCCAAAACCAACTTTTCAGGACATCAACCTAGAAAATTGAGTAGTATTTCAACTTATTTCTTTGACCAAGTCATTTGCTTCTCCATATGTTCATTTCTTTGAGATAATAGTAGTAACAATAATTAGGTGAGCGCCTGCTTTGTGCCAAGCTCAGTCATGTTTTAACATGTGGTTCATTTATGCTTCATTAGCATTTGAGAGAGAGGTGTTTTTCCCTTCTCACAAATAGGAGAATTGAGGCTGAGTGACTTGTCTGCCCTAATCAGAGACAGAGTGGGCATTTGAAATGAAATAAGAAAGTCTGAGAGGTTTAAATGATAATGTTTCATGGGGATCCTAGAAAGACAGTAGCAAAAACACATCTGGAATCCACAAGTCTCAAAATAAACTAGTCATATTGTCACTAACAAGGCAAAAGATCAAAATTAAATTAATAAAGCCTTTTATTTTATTTTTAACAGCCTCTTTTGCCTGGAAGAACCTTCCTGCTTTATAAAAAAGCAGTTTGGGAAAAGCGAATTCCCAATGCCATGTTTACTGTATTCTTCATTTGGAAGGAACATCCAATTTCAGAAACCCTTTTGCTATCAATAAACTCACTTTAACCGGAAATGTTAGAGTATTATCATAAGTGCCTGCAGAGCAGAAACGACAAGTTGGAGGAACCATCCATTACGTTCACTGGTAATTGGATACAAAGTGCTGACCCCAAAAATCGTGTTCCAATAATGCAATTACTTGCCAAAAATCTTAATCACAAGCACATTTCTTCCCTCATGCTTCTCAGAGGCAAGCCACTTTAAAAATCCCAAAGACATGCAAAGGCTCAGGATACTTGTGGTTTTGGTTACATACCTTCTCTCTGATCTTATGCTAAGATGATGAATATAAACAGTGCTGTCAGGACCAAAACATTGCTAAATGTGACATCATAAATCATCTGCATTAGTAAATGTAGTGTCAGGATCTCATATATTTCAGACTATTTTGCACCCACACTCCATTATTTCCTGCTATGCCTGAATAAGCCCCGGTGGTTTGATACAGCAAGTGAGCCAGATGTCAAATCAACTCTTCTTTCTTGGCTGAGCTCCCAGGGGGTCCTGGAGGTTTAGACTCCCAATTTCAGCCGACATCTCCTGACCTGTTTCCCCAAACACTGAATTGATGGGACCCCTTCTCTGCTTCTGCAGAAAATGTTTGTATCTTTTCCCCATTGAAGGATGTCAGGAAAGGCTAAGATTACATTTGCATACTTCACTGGTTCCACCGTTCGAGTAAGGGCTGGGTGTCCATCTCTCTTCCTAAAGCAGAATGACAGCATGACCTTTCACTCCAATAGTCTATTCCTTTTCTAGCTAAGGTTCCTTGCCTTTCATGCTTAAAGACTGAGATATAGCAGGGGATCTGAAACATAAAGTTTCAGAGGTCATAAATCCCTAGAAATTGCATGCCAAATTTTTTTATGTGTATAAGAGGAATATATGCTTTTTTTCAGGGAGAAGGATTCACCAGATTTAACAAAACAACAAACAAAAGGTCCCATGCATGACCCATATAGTTTAAAATTCCCTGGAAAGAGGATTTAAAAAGGCATTTCTTTCTCCAGAATTGATATGTGAATTCTCACTGTGCTGACGCTGCAGTTCCTCTCTGACATGCACTAATGGGCATCGATGCTGGTCCCATGTCAGAGATGATTTGGAACAAGGCTACCTATAAGTACATCCATCAATAAATAAACAGAAGAACAAACAAGTAGATAAGTTAGATGCTTCTTATAAGCAATTAAGGGGGAAAATCCTCTAATTCACAAAGTATTATGAAAGGAATAGGGTAACCAACAGGACCAGCCTGGTCTGGGTGTTATGTGTCAGAAGCCACGGAAGGATGGCTTGCCTTAATCATGGCAGGTTGCACTCTTCTCTGCTATTTCCTCTCACATTACATATATCAATGAAAACACAGCAAGGTAAGGCTAAGACAGAAAGCTCTGAGCAGCTATGAGGAGCACCTAACCTAGGTTAATGAGTGGATGGGTGCAAGAAGCCTTTTCAGAAGAGTTGAAATCCAAGTTGAATATTCAACTGTAAGGTCAGAATTCGCTAGGCGAACACCAGATGTTAGCGCTATAGAGAAAGAATATTCCTTGGCAAAAAGAAGAGGCTGTTCATAGCCCGCGGCTTTTTGAACGTGCTGTCTTTGACAAATTGAAAGAAGTTCCAATGGCTGGGAATTAGAATGGGAGGTCTCCACCCTTCTGTGCTCACACTGTTCAAGTAGCCTGCTCTCAATCCTCAGAACTGTCCTGTCAAACTCCTCCATAGTCCATGTTGCATCTATAATTATCTTTATCTGGCCACTGGTCAAACAAACATCACCAAGCACCTTGTATGCTGAATGTTCCATTCCTGTTGGGGATTGAGCAAAGAAAAAAAACAGATCATAGTCCTGCTGTCTTGGAGCTCAGCATCCACATGAGTTACTCATTTACTTTCTTTTAATCTGTTTCCCCCACACCCTATACAATATTCATTCTGTGAGGGCAGAGGCCTTATGTGTATTCTACATTATTCTTTGCCTACTATCTAAAACACTACTATTTTAATGAAGAATATAATATAACTAGAGGCCCGGTGCACTAAATTTGTGCATGAGGGCAGGGGTCATCCTTCAGCCTGGCCTGCACTCTCTCCAATCCAGTACCCCTTGGGGGATGTCTGTCAATTTAGGCCCGGATTGGGCCTAAACTGGCAGTCAGACATCCCTCTCACAATCTGGGACCGCTGACTCCTCACCACTCATCTGCCTAACTGCCTGATCACCCCTAACCCCTCTGCCTGCCAGCCTAGTTGCCCCTAACTGCCTCTGCTTGGCCCCCGCCACCGTGACTTTGTCAGAAGGACATCCAGATGGATGTCTGGTCTAATTAGCATATTACCCTTTTATTAGTATAGATTAGACTTTTGCTTAGAATGTCATTCTGATTATTTTATAAAAACAGGGTTGGAATGGAAAGATGGAATACAGAATAACTGTTTTTACATCATTGCTTCCTCTTTGAACTCTTTGTTATGTGGGTGCCAGACCATCATTTTCACCCCATTTCCTTCTCTCTTTGTTGCCACTCCTTCTGCTCTCTTCTCTTTGCCCCCTCACACTGGAAAAAATGCTACTTGGACTCCCTATCTCACTTAGGGGACCTCATTTTATCCTTTGGCTTTAAATACAGTTTACATGCTGACAATTCTGAATATTTATCACCAGAGGGACCTCTCCTTTGAATTCTAAATTCACCTTCAGAATTTCACATTTAGCTGTTCCTTCTGTCTGGAATGTTCCTTTCCAATAAATTCATATGATTTCTACTCTCATCTCTTAAATCTTTGTTTAAATGTCACCTTCTCAGTGAGGTCTTCTCTGATCTCCTAGTTTAAAATGGAAACCTCTTCATTAGTCTCTATATATTTTCACTGCTTTTATTTTTACCCATACAATGTGCTACCTTCTAGCATGTTATAGAATCTACTTAATTACTTTATCTTCCTTTCTGATTATCATGTAAGCTATTGGATGTTAGAGATTTTTAACAATTTTACACTCACACCTATTCATTCACACAAACATATGCATGTAATGATATTGAATTATAATTATTTAGAAATAATCTACAACAAAACAAATAACAAAATAATACAATTGTGGGAGCTCTAAATTACCAAGCACTGCAGTGTGTCAAGAAAGAAGTGAGGCTGTAGGGATGTAACCAGGAATGTCATCATCCTTGGTGTAAAGGACCTTAGTTTGTTTCTGTGTGTAAGTATATACATTTCTCCCAACAAAAATAGTAAAATAGATGCTTAAATAATTTGACTGACTCATGACTTATATATGCTTTTACCCTATTCTAAATTGAATTTTACACAAAGAAAATCAGAAAGTGAGGTACTTTACAGTTTTATGCAGAACAGAACTCTTAAATGTGTGTGTGTATATGTGTGTGTGTTAGTGTGCAGAATTCCTACTTTAAGTGCAGTCATAAAAGAGTTTTAACTTCACTCATTTTTTGGGTAATGTAACCATTAGAAAGTTCAGATTTTGATTCTAACTTTATAGCTGTGTGAACTTCCTTATTTTCTTATTTATAAAACTGAAATAATGATGTCACCTAATGCAAGCATTATGGGAGGTACTGTCTGGTAAGGACTAAGGAGGATGATATTTGCAAAGACTTAATAAAGACTAAATTTGATGACATTCCACAAATACCACATTTTTATTTACTAAATATTCGGCACTATCTTTAGTTTTGAATATACAATGGCACAGAGCTGGCATGTTTCCTGCACTGACTATTATCACTGTCATAATTAGTAGTTATTTCTTCTCTTTAAACTTTAACTTGTGCCTTTCTCTTCCTTTTCCACTCTGACAAAAACCAATCCAACTGAACCACCTGCACTGTGCAACTTTGGTTATGACACAGGCTCAGTGTGACTTGGCCACTTGGCCTTGGCTGAGAACTGGGACACTGTGGAAGGCTGCATATGGTGCTGATATTGCCAGTGTCTCTGAAGAGAAGGTAACATGGGGACTGCTTTTGTAAAAGAAATTCTGTCTCCTGAAGAATCTATATATATAAAAGGCTAACATGCAAAGTATCTCCTTGGAAGTTCAACTAGGAGTTTGATTGCTCATGCACTGACCAGCAGGGGGCGGCGAGGAACAAAGGGAGTCCCTGGCCAGCAGCTGGCAGCCTGCAGCCAGGGAAGGGAGGCCTCGGCTAGCAGCCAGAAGGCACCAATAGGCTCTGATTTTCAGCCAGGCCTAGGGACCCTACCCATTCACGAATTTTGTATACCAGGCCTCTAGTCTTTTCATATTTGCAATCTTGCAAAAGTTAAAGAAGAATGATATCCCAGATTCTGGATGGGGGTAGAGGGCTTCTTCATTTCTGAGATGACAGGTTCTATGATGAGGGCCTCTGGAAGGGGATGGGTTAGGGTGGGCTACCTCGAAGGCGGTAGAGCTCTGCCGTTCTCCGGAAATCCTGCCAGGCCTGTGCTATACAGTTATGCAATGGCTTGCTGAGTGGCTGAAAACAAACAAAGGCTTTCTGCCAAGGAAATAAAATGTTGGATTTTAAAACTCAAACCTCAAGGAATGGCTTCCTGATCATGGCATTAGTTTAAGACAATCAACTTAGGCTCCCTTAATTCTAATCCAATCTGGGCTATTTTTCCCACCTCCTTTCTGGAAGAAAATATTGGCAATGCATATGTTTAATATATGCATCTAAAACAGCTCTAAGAACTCAATAAGACAGACATTTCAATTTAAAAAATAGACAAAAGTTTTGAACAGACATTTCACAAGATAGATAAATATCTACTAAGCACATGGAAAGATGCTCAACATCACTAGATAGAAGGGGAATACAAGTTAAAACCACAATGAGATAGTACTGCAGACCATTGCAGAAGCTAAATTATAGTGGTAATAAGTGATAAGCAATTATATCAAGTGAAGGTGAAGATGTAGAGCAACTGGAACTCTCATGCATTGCTGAAAGAAACATATGATGATCCAGTCACTGTGGAAAACAATTTGGCAGTTTCTTACAAAGATAAATATGTGCTTATTATATAAACCAACATTCCAATACTTGGCATTTACACAAGACAAATTCTAGTGTATCTCTATGAAGACTTGTGCAAAACGTTCTTAGCAGTTTCATTCATAATAGCTCCAAACTGAGAACAATCTAAATATTGAAACAAATGAATGTGTAAACAAACCATTATATAGTCACACAATGGGACACTACTCAATAGCATAACTGAATAAACTACTAATGCACAAAAAACGCGGGTGCTTTTCATAAACATTACAGTGAACGAAAGAAGCCAGACACAAAGGGCCACATATTGCGCTATCCCATTTATGTTAAACGATAGAAAAAATAAAACCAACTCTATGGCGTAGAGAGCAGGTCAAACATTGACTTTGGTGGGAGATGTGGGATGAGATTGTCTGGGAAGGGGCACAAGAGAACTTTTGGGAGGCATATGAATGTATAAATTTGTCCTAACTCATTGACATGTACACTTGTAATGGTTGCATTTTATTGTTTATAAATTATAACTCAATGAAGCCAATTTGAAACAACAACAACAAAGAAAACAAGATAGTGTGGCATAAGGTGATGAATGGAATAGAAACGAGAGAGAGCATATCATGCTAAGGGTGACCAGGAATCCCACGGATGGTAGATAAGGTTGTCTTTCATGACAGAGCAAACTTTTAGTAAAGATATAAAATACTTGAAGTTAGTTTTGTGGATACTTTGGGCAAGAAAACAGCTCATACAACAACATTAAGGCATAAACATGCCTGGCATGTCTGAAGGCCATCAAGAAGTCCACGGTGACAGTAAGATGAGATCAGGTAAGAAAAGCATGATGTAGGGCTGAGATTACATAGTCGTTTACTCTACAGAATAGGAAGCTATTAGAGGTGCTCCGCACAGGAGTTACACAAGTTGACTCCAGCAGGCCATGGATGTCACTTAGAATCACAGTCCGAGAACTTTTCAACGTCACATGGTTTTGAAGGTAGGGAGATAGCAGGAAATATGTTCCATTGACACAAGCTCATTTTATTAATTCTTAATAGAATAATTTCAAAACATAAATATATCCAGAGTGGTAAACCTGAGAGCAGGTGATAATGAGAATTTGAGAAGTAGCTAACTGAGCCTTTCCTGCATACCTGGTGCTGTTGTAATTGCATGTGTGTGGGTTTGTGTTAGTGTAAGTGTATATGTAACAATTTATATCTGACCACAACCCTAAGAGGTTGGCATTATTATTATTAGTGATAGTCTGAGAGGGGGCATTATTTTCATAGAATCCATTACTGGTGAAATGAATGAGGAATTAAAGAAAAACACTACATTATTTGATTACTTCTGAGCAGAGAGTTTAGAATGCAAAAAAATTGCTACTGTAAATAAAGTAAAATTCAATCCATACAACTTTCTTAAAAGAACAGGGCTTTGTTTTATAGTTTAATTGATTTAAAGGTAAAAATTGCTTAGCAGTTCTGATTACCTCGCTGGAATCAAGCAATTGGCAACAATCATTTCAATTACAGGTCATTTAAGCAACCTCAATTAAATTAGTGATAATTCGAAACTACTTTGTCTTTCATAAAGATTGCTTTAATTTTATGTAAATTCAAATTCTGGTTGTGAAAATTCTAATTGTTTTACGACATACCCAGCTAAATTATTTTCATTTATCTTTGTGGAAATCTCTAAGCTGAATTCAAAACATTGGTAGGTGTACACAGACACTGGAATCCTCCCTGCAAGGAAGTCTTCCAGAGACACCCAAAGATCAGGCCCATTTTGCTGGCTTAACTGAGTCTGTAAGGCAGACTCATGTATGAAACAAGGAGAAAGTGACAGACTGAACATTACCAGGTTTTAAGAGCATGATAGTGTAGAGAATACACTGGACCAAGGGTCAGGAGCCCAGACTTAATTATTATTCTGCCATCTACTTACTGTGTATCTGCAACTGTGTAAAGAACAAAATAGGTCCAGATACATGGAGGCATGGAACAGAGGGAAGGGGGAGAGAGGGTGGGGAGAGATTACCCAAAGAACTTACATGCATATATGCATAACCCATGGACACAGACAACAGTGCAGTAAAGGCCTGCGGGAGAGGTGCAGGGACCAGGCGGAGGGAGTTGATGGGGGGAGGAAAGGGGACATCTGTAATACTTTGAACAATAAAGATATGTTTAAAAAAAAACTGACTGAGAAAGTCCTATTAGCTATAACAGTGTACTAAAGGACCCCACACTTTCTGTGGATTAAAATAAGCATTTATTTCTTATTTAAGAATCTGCAAATGCAGGTTGGCTCTGGTTTCGGCTGATCTTGGTGTGCTTCACTTGGGCTTCCCTCTAAGCTGCTGTTTGAGTCTGAGTCCCCTCCACATGCCACTCATCCTCCTTGGGCCAGCATTACCTAAGGCACCGTCTGTACACATCCAGAGACAGGAATACTAAAGGGCAAGCTCCTAGCCAGTGCTGCTGTCATATCTGTCTACCAAGTAACCGGGCAAAGCAAAACATGACCCACTACTAAACTGGAGGGGAAGGGAAGTCCGCTTCATCACATGACGCCATGACACAGATGTGGATGACCAATAAATTCAAGTTCTTATACCCTCCTTTTTTCTCAGCTCCCATATCCATAAACCAAGATAGGTGGATTTCATAACTATCAGGACACTTCCAGTTCTTAACATCCTACATGCAAATGTAGGAGAAATTCCATGACATGCTATAGCACTATTTATAAACTATTGCCCTGCAGGCAGGATTCAGTCATGTTTTAGTTTTTCCATAGAGAATTTTAAAATAATCTTAATTAGTTGAAAATCTGTTTAAAACCAGCATGTCACACAAAAATCGAGAATTCCAATGTTTCTCTTTTTCTCAAAGGCTCAGAATATTTGGCAATGGTGATTCTGACGAGCAGCTGCCCCCTTCCACAGGGCATAGCTCTCTGGATCATCACGGCTCCCGCCCACACCCAGCCCACTTCTCTTACTTACATTACTTGCCTGAGCCCTGTGGGCATTTTTGGTTTCCATCCTGGGATTTCAGGCCTCAGCTCTTGCTCTTTTTCTGTCACCAGCTACTTACATGCCTGGCTAAGTCATTTCACGGAACTGGGTTATACTTTTCTCATTTGCAAACAGAGAAGGGGGATTTTAGAAGTCTTTAAGGGGCTCTCCTGCCCTTCCATCCTGTAATTCTGAAGATGTTAGAGCAGAGAGCATGGTATGTTTCAGGACATCGCATGAGGAAAGGAAGGGGGTCTATTTCCAGAGATGAGGGGCACTGACGCTGGAAACTGAAAGCCAGAGGGGCAATCGTGAGTGGTGATGGCACTGTGGGCCCCACGAGAGCCCATGAGAGAGACGGAGCAATTAGAGAAAAAGAGAAATTGTCGAGTTGGGCTGAATATCGGCAAGTTTTTCCTGATGGGCAAGTCCTTACACCAGCCCTTTCCCAGGAGAAGTGGTAGAAGTTTATTTCAGGAACCTCCTATGAACAAAGTTCTTAAGAATTACAGACTCAAAGGTTACTTCTTTCTCTTCATTTTGTAAGTTGATTTAGGCTCCAATTGAATAACGGAAAAGATCAAATCCTGGATTGGGGGTGAGGAGACAGACAAATCCTTGCGAAGGATTCTTCAGGCCCATTAATTTAATGCAGATAATGAAGGCAGCTCAGAAACCATCTGTTTTACGCGGTCGGTGTTAAATAAGCACATACGAAGCATGAGTGTGGATATATGCCTCTGCATACTGTTTAAGGTGAGGTTTCAGGCTCTGGCCTGTTTGTCCTAGAGAGGCAGAGATGTTTGCTTTCCTCCTTATCTGCTGCACATCTTTTTCTTCCCCCTGGAGATATTTTGGGATAATGGTGCTTGTTATTCAATTATTTAAGACAGAGTGTTTGCTGACAACTGGATATTCTATTTTTTTCCCCTCTCCGCATTGAGAAGGACTGTGCAAGATAGGTAAAAGGGAAATAACTGGCTGGGCTTGGGAATGGAGTAGGGCCTAAACAAACTAACAAAATAAAAGCAAGTGAGCGAAGCTCCTCCTCCTCCCGCCGCCTCCATTTCATCAGCAAAGGCATTAAGGGCGACCAAGGAAAAAGCTTACCACAACACTTTGAAGTGCCACATCACATGCACACACTCTCCTAGAGGATTAACTTAATGAAAGCAAGCAGGCCCCTGGAATCAACTCATTGACATAAAGGGCAAATTTGATTAGAGGTATACAAGAATGGGAACTGATTAAATTTGTAATAAGCCCTTATGCAAAGCTCTACCATATTCATTTATTGAGCAAACATTTACTGTGACAGTCAGTCTAAAATCTCAAAGGATAGCAAAGGTTGTTTCCCATATACCCCAGCTCTCTCCTCTGTCTCCACTCCGCCCCTCCTGCCCCATCCAGTAACTCCATCTTTGACATTCATATGCTGCCAGGGCATCACCCAGCATTGCTGAAAGTCATCTGATAAACGTAGGCAGGATTTCACCAATTCCACCTTGTGTGTCTGGAGAAGGAACTGACCACTAAGACAATGATGTGAATTATCAATAAGGACCGTGGTGGGAGGATGCAGGTGGGAGGAAGGGGAATATTTCAGAGCAGGAGAGCACTTCAAAAACCAGAAGTCTCCTCCCTCCACAGAAAGGTTGTCCAAGAGTAAGTTCAAGGAATGCATACGAAAGCAGACACAAACTACCAACACGTATAAGAGAGGAAGTTCATCTTACAAGTCCCCAAGAAAGTATAAATTAAAATTAAACAGAATTCTAATCTATTAAATTGGAGACAACAGTAAGAAGCATATGAGGACTGAGGAGGAAAAGATGCAGCCACGTGTGCTAGGAAGGCTGTAGGTGAGCTCAATACTTTGGGGGGCAATTTGGTCACGTCTGCTGAAATGTTAAATGCCTCTCCCCTAGGATCTGACGGTTTCATGTCCCAGAATCTACCCTTGAAACACTTGTTGGTCTTTAATGGAAGGCGTGTTCAAGCACTGTTCATAATAGAAGAAATTTGGAAAAAGCTAAATATTCATCAATAAGGGAGTGGCTCTATTTTGATTTGTCTTTGGAATTCTCTAATTTAGAAAAATACTGTAAACTAATCTAAATCTATAAGCACAAGCAAGCATACACACAATGAGTAAATTGCTCTATAGACCAAACCAAATGTGGCTGTAGGAAAAGTGCAGCCCCAGGACCCTCAGTCTACACCTGTTTCAATAACCATTCAGATCAATAACCATTCTTGAATTGAGAATATAACTTTTTAAAGTGGATAATAGTCATTAATAAGTATACATTTTTTGAATACCTACTAGGTGTCAGTTACTATGTCTAGTGTTTCACATACATGTTCCTTGTCCTTGCGACAATCACGCTCAGTGTTAAAGGGGGACAGTTAGGAAATGTCCATCCTGGAGGACAAGCTGTCTTTATCATCCGTCTACTCTTGAAAGAGTCTCAGCCAGAGTGGAGTGGAGTTTATGCTCCTAGAGAATTAGGTCCAGTTTCCCTCAGCTACACTGAACAGGCAGGATTTTTCTTGACCCTCCTCTCTTGCCTTTTTCTTGAAGCATTTTCTTTAGAAAATGTAATTATAAGTAATTTCTCTCTTCCTTCAAGATACAAATAATTTTATGAGCATCTTGCCCCTTAGGACTGTCTTTGTCAAGGACCTGGAAGTCTTGAGAATGTAAGCATTAAGGGAGATGGCACCCTATCTCCTAGTAACTAAGGACGAGCAGGAGCCTAACTTCGGGGTGTCCCTTGCTCCAACATGAACTACCTCCTGTCATGAAGCTACAAAGAAAGTTTCATATTCCTCCTGGTAAGGCCAATAGCAAAACACACATCCCCTTCCCAGATCTTAGCAATTCTCCTTTGCATTTTTTCAGCTGAGTTTATTTCTGTCTCAGTTTTAGCCTCTCCACTCTATTGCAATTGCCTTGAATGAAGCCTCCTTTGCTTGTGTAATGTTGGTGCCAAGTTTGCTTTGACAGGATCTCTTTTGCAATTTTCAAATAAATAGGGGTCAGCTGCAGGGGATGAAGGGAAATTGCTTGAGGGGAAACAATAGAAGAGTTCGGTTAACATATTGAAGGCAGTGACCCTCTCATGTCTCTGTGTTAAGGAAAAAGAAAACAAATTCCCAAACACATATATTTAAAGCTGAGTCTGGCAGGTCATATAAAGAGGCATCTTATGTTTGTTTAGGATTTGGTGTTATTTGGGTATTTTGGGCATTTCCTCTCATCTTTGTCCATTTCTTAAACCTCTTCCAGCAAGAAGTTCCGTCACTCTTGCAAGTAACAGAAGAGCTAACTGAACTCAAAATTCCTTAATTAGCAAAGTAATGTACTGTATTCAAAAAGTTCAGAGGCATTCAGGCAAGGTGAGATCTAGGTGCTCAACAGTGTCTTCAGGGGTTGTCATCTCTCTTGAGGCCCTGAGTTCTTTCTCCTTCCACTTTTAAGCTGGAGCGCTCCTTGAGGCCATAAAATAGGTGCCAACTCCAGGGTTGTAATGTATCAGAGAAAAATGAGCACGTCTCATAGTGGTTTCAGCCAAAGGTCCAGATGGCTTTGGATTAAACAAACTTGTTTCACCTGATGGTTCCATTTGTCAGTAAGGCGTGCAAATGTTTGACATGGCCAGACCTGAGTCAGACACTACGTCACGAAAGGCACAAGTACTAACAGTGAGAAAGAGAGCTCCTTCAGAGAGAAGCAGGGCATGTTATCCAACAAAGAAGGAATTTCATTGCAAATGTTTCAGTCAACTCCACAGACAGACAATACCTTATGCACTCACTCAATATCCTCAGTGTTTTATCCATACTTCCTTCAAAGCATGTAGCTCCTTTGTCTTCATATTACAATTCACTGTGGTTTCTTCAAATAAAAGTAAGGTTTATCTTTTATCCTCACCCCTTATGACATGTTTGCAGCAGACAAAGAGTAAATGAACCTTGATACGTTAGTTACTCAGTCTTCTTTTGCCTCAATTTTTCATGTTTCCTAAGAACTATAATATTCATTCCTATTCAAACATTAGTTCATTCAAAAGTTACTTTATTATTTCCAATAACTAAAACCACAACCATGGCAACACTAGCAACTAGCACTTACTAAGTGCTTACGATGGTCAGTCAGAATTTTGAGTGCCTTTTGGCCCCTCTTTCTCTCCCATCTTATTGCTAGTAATTTCCCTCTTGTTTATTGTGTTCTGGCTACACTGGCTTCCTGTGTGGACACAGGCATCCAAAGCTCATTTCTATGGCAGAGGCTTATTGAACCCTCCAAGTTGCATGTCCTTTCCTTAGTTGTTCACATGGCTAGTTCCTCTTT
>PVJC01039238.1:0-16366 GCA_004026665.1 Murina feae | reverse complement strand
CCCCCCACCCTCCACCCCTACCGGAAACCTGGGTTGCCCCTGGCAACCCAAGGTCCCAGCCCCACAGGTATCTGGGGTTTATTTATCTTCTGTAATTGAAACATTGTAGCCTTGAGTAGAACTCAGGGCCTGCAGAGCCCTGGCTTCATTGCCCGGGGCAACTCCAGCTTCATGGCAGCCACCATCTTAGTTAATTTTCTTATTTTCTCCTGATTGGTTGGTGGGCTTGGCTTGTGGGCACAGCTTGTGGGTGTGACGGAGTAAGGGTCAATTTGCATATTAATCTCTTTTATTAGATTAGATAGACTGCAAATACATAGAAAATTCAGAGGGATACAGAATCCCAGCTAACATTACCATGAGAACGAATGAGATCTGAAAAGAAAACACATATTCCCCAAACCTCATTACCCAAGACTATTTCAGATGATCCTATACTTGACCCTGATGCTTTCTAGACAAGCAACTTGCATAGATTCAGGCAAAGCCAGGTTCTATATTTTGAGGGCTCAAGAAAGTAAGCTGGAACTCAGCAAGAGGTTGTTTTCATTTCAGTCACTTATTACCACACTGGCAAGGAAACAGTTTCATAATGCTTGCAGAACTGCTCTGAAGGAAAGAGAAGTACCATTTCTAAAACAGATTACAACTGACCACATATGAATTCATGATTTTTGTTGCTAAAATCAACTCCTTCATCTTCTCTCCCACTTACCTAAAGGTATGAAGTCAGACATCTAAAGTGAGAAGTTGTCTCTTATCTTTACTCTCAGGCAACAGGCAGCTAAAGATTGAAGGTACAGTCAGGCCAGGGACCCAGAGATAAAATTCAGAGTACTGCTTATGAAATGTTTTATATACAACTTGCCAGCATATACATGTGAATAACTTAGGGGTAAAATTTGTCCTCTTCTCTTATAGGAGATAGCAATGAGATGATCTGATTTAAATTTTGGAAAGCAGACAAAAATGTCGTTAAGTTCCTGGGAGAAACATATTCTCTGTTGAAAATTTTAAATTTCGAATCAGAGGTTCTAAATCCTGGCTGTTCCAACAGAATCCCTTTCAGAGACTTTTGAAACTATGGATGTCAGGGCCCAAGGGCCCAACCCAGACTGAGAACTAACTGCCAAAAACTGTCAAGATATATTCCAAAAGGGCCAAGACCAGTAATTCCAGAGCTTAAATCCAGAAATCAGGATCCCAGAATCAACAAGAGATTTGAGAACTTAATCCAGTGTCTCAGTTATTCCACATTTCTCCAATAGAAAGTTCTCTACCAAGTAACAGTAAGCATATCTCAGTCTCTTTCTCCCATTACCAAAGGCCATAAATTTTCTGTTAAATAATTTGGCATCATCAACATTTCTAGCTCTAGTGCTGACAAGTGGCAGAGCCTAGAGGTCAGATCAGCCAGGAAGTTTCTACTGCTGATTCATGCTGTAAACACAGCAAGCTGCTTACCCATCGTCCAGAGTAGTTGACAAGCACTTCCAGAGAGGCAGTATGTGGCTTTTCTACAGAATCGACTGACAATAAATTGAATCCAGCTCAAATTACTAATTTTGACTGAAAGGAAGAGAGAGGTAGTAACAGGAATGGTGTATGTACCAGTAAGTTGCCTGCTTGCTAAGTGAATTTACACAAAGTGTATTATAAATATTACCTAGGACTTTTTAAGAATTCACTTGGACAAATCACTCTAACCCCTCTAAAACCTCGGTTTTCTTGTCTGTAAAACAGGGACAACACTCTACCCTCCCTCCTCACAGGGTCATGAGGATTAAGAGAAAACGTCTGACCCGGTTGGTGTGGCTCAATGGTTGAGCATTGACCTAGGAGCCAGATCATGGTTTGATTCCCAGTCAGGGCACCCAGCAGGGATTGTGGGCTTGATCCCAGTGTGGGGGCGTGCAAGAAGCAGCTGATCAATGATGCTCTCTCATCACTGATCTTTCTCTCTCCCTCCCTTCCTCTCTCAAAAATCAATAGAAATATATTTTTAAAAAACGAGAAAACTTCTGTGAAATGCCTACCACAGTGCTTGGCACACAGTTGCTAGTATTATTTGAAGGCCTGTTATTAATAAGTCTAAACCATTCCAGTCCCGAGTACCCACTAAACAAAGCCATATAAACCAAGGACTGCAGTCAACAGGCCCAGAAATTCTTATAACTTCTCTAACTGGTGTTTTATTGAAGGCTTCAAATCACCTCCAATTTCAAAGCCATCGAAACCCCTAGGTCCATTTGCAACTCAGAAGCTTCTTCAAGGCATATTAACCACTAGTAACCTGGCTTCTGTTACCGGAATAAGAGGAAGAGTGGAGGACAGTGCTTCGTATCACCAACCTCAAAATAACTGCTTCATAATGCCTGACCTTCCCTTAACCTCCATTTCAGTGCAGTACTATTCCTTGCCCAGGGAGATGGGGCAAGAGCCCACTTCCGGGCTAGGGTCCACTGTTTGCCCATAAAATACCTAACCTCTCTTTACTTTGCTTTTTCTAAATGACTTTCCCCAAACCTCTGGGATTCCCTGGATATTCACTGTTAAATATTCTTAGAACTGCATCTTAACCCTACCAGAACAAAGCTGTTGGAATATATCCAAGAAAGGGAATGTTATGTAAAATATTTGAAGCAATTAGCCAACACAAAGAAACTGTGGTATGCCACTCCGACCAGAAAGATCAAATAAATTTCAGTGGCAAGTTTACCTACTTCCTGTGTGCATGAAGGGCAAACTTAAGCCAGCCTCAGGAACAAAGATTCAAGTATATTAATCATGTAGCTTGGAAGCAAACGCCCATTTATGACACACGTTTTAGGGAATAGAAACCAGAGGTTATTTTTTCACGTGAGGTAGGGAAAGGAGAGAGGAAAATAAAATATTTATAAATTGACAAGCTTACTTTTTAATATTTTTTATTGATTTCAGAGAGGAAGGGACAGAAACGTCAATGATGAGAGAATCATTTATCAGCTGCCTCCTGCATGCCCCACATTGGGGATTGAGCCCACAATCCCGGCATATGCCCTGAGCGGGAACGGAACCTGTGACCTCCTAGTTCATAGGTCAATGCTCAACCACTGAGCCACAGTGGTTGTGCTAGAAATGGAAAAACTCTTAAAAAAAAAAAAAAAAGACAAGTTATGTCTAGTCTGCCTACCCTTCCTGTTCTTCACTCAGTACTCTGTAACTCAAGAGGTCCTTTTCACAATTTCCAGCAGCATCAAGTACACTGAAAGTGGAGTCAGCATTTCTGAAACTTTTGTATGGGATTATGCTGAATCTGAGTCTCCCTTTTGCTCCAGCAACCATCCAGAGGTCTCTGGAGAGGAGGTCCTGAATGCTATCTGTTGTGGCAGCACTAGTTTTAGCTAAATGTTCTGAAGGCAGCATATGCTACCCTTCACTTCAACCTTAAAAGTTTATTCCTAAATGCAAGCAATGTGGGTTATGGATGAAGAACTGTGTATTTAGCTACAAATCTTCCTTTTTGCTAAAGGAAAAAACATAGCAGTAGTCAGAAAAGTAGGCCCTGGTGAAGGCAACTATGGCCAAGCTTTCTAACACATTGAACAAAACTAATGATACCAGAGAGCACACTTGTGTATTTCATATAACCTAGGAAAGTCTTTTCCATGACTTTCTCAGAAGCTTTCAATTAAGAAGATGAACAATGCCCCGGCTGGTTTTGCTCAGTGGATAGAGCACCAGCCTGCAGACTGAAGGGTCCTGGGTTCCATTCCAGTCAAGGGCACATGCCAGGGTTTTGGGCTTGATCCCCAGTGGTGGTGTGCAGAAGCCAGCCAATCAATGATTCTCTCTCATCATTGATGTTTCTATCTCTCTCTCCCTCTCCCTTCCTCTCTAAAATCAATAATAATATATTTTCTAAAAAAGGATGAACAAGTATTTTAAGAGTGCTTCATAGTATTTGTTTAAAAAAAAAAAAAGAAATCACTTTAGTAAAAATGTACCCAACAATTAATATTTATTCTACAGAAGTCTGAAAAGTTGCTGACAATATTTGCTTTGCTCACCCTACAGCAGGATTCTTTATGATCCTGGGGCCTAATCAGCATTAGTTCTACTAATCAGCATATTCAAAGTCAGGGACAATATGAGTAAAATGCCTTAACCACCTCAGTTTAACTGTTTTATATTGTTGGGGTTGTTGCAAACTTTCACCTACTGCTTCACTAAAGAATCAACATTAAGGCATTTATTATTGCTGTCTCATTTATGTTTATGGCTTGAAAAGGAGCCCCAGAAAAATTAGCTGAGAATTCAGATAGCTGGAGAATCAACATCTTTTAACTTTATATCTGGGAATAGTGTGCAAAAGTAATCATCTACATTGGGAAACATTCAGATCACTCTAAACCAGTTCCCAACACTGGCCAGAACTGGCTATCCTCTATCTCTAAAGAGATCTGTGTCAAAGCTACACAGGTGCAAAACTCCAATATTAATCTACATAGTACTGCCTGACATGGCCTGAGAGTCCCTCTACTCCAGTGGCTCTCAACCTGGGTCGCGACCCCTTTGGTGGTCGAAGGGCCCTTTCACAGGGGCCGCCTAAGACCATCCTGCATATCAGATATTGACATTACGATTCATAACAGTAGCAACATCACAGTGAAGTACCCATGAAAATAATTTTATGGTTGGGTCACCACATGAGGACCTGTATTTAAAGGGCCAGGAGGTTGAGAACCACTGCCCCGGATTAGATATTTAAAGCATATTCACTATCTTGTCAACTGGATTCCACCTGAGTTCCCTAAGCAGTCCTAGAAGTCCTCAGAACCCCAGGGACGCAAGCTTACTGTCTCCAGCAGGTAAACTCAAGTCAGCCTTACACTTGTTTGTCCTTTTAGAGGCAGCCTTACAGTTTCTTAATCTTAAAAAGTTTTAAACAACTGCACTCAAAATGTTTCCCTCTCTGACACATTTTCCCACTGAAAACATCTTCCTACCACTGCTAATATAATCACAATACAAAAGAGCAGAGATGACAACTCCAGACCTGCCATCTCCTAACCAAACTCTGCCCTCTCAACTTTTTCCTTCTTTAGATGAAAATCCCACCTTGTTGGACCCAGTTAGCAACTGGAGTCTCCACCACAGAGGCAAAAGCCTGGCCCAGCACCTGCTCCCTGGCTCCTGGTACCTGGTAAGCTCGAGAGAAATGGTAGCTATTATCATCATCATCATGGTCACAATTTAACACTGAGAGGCATGACTATGACTACAGAAATGACAAAATCTTCCCTGTAAAAGAACACTAGAGCTTAACAGAGGGAAACAGGCATGACGTGTATTTGGTGCGTAACAGCTGTCAGGTACTTTCCTAAACCCTTGGTTCATTTGTTCATAAGCTGATTTATTTAACTCTCATTATCTCCATCTTTACCGGTAAGGAAAGGCAGGCACTCACCCAAGGTCTGGCAAACCTGAAAAGGCTGTGCTCTCACACACGGCCCCACACAAAACAAAGCCTTCCTCCACAGAGAGCGGTGGCTCTGCGGCCAGGATACTAAACCCAAGATTTGAGTGTGAAAAGTCTTTGGGCCCCACCCTCTCCTGTTTAAACTTGAACACTACCCAAAGCTAATTCGACATTAAGGAGAACAACTTGGTGTTTTTAAGAGCGTGAACTGATGAGTCAGACAGCTAGGGATTAAGACACACTAGCGAGGCGACCTTAGTTTTTCTGACCTCCGTTTCCTCATCTGCAAAATGGGAATAAGAACAGCACCTACTTCACGAGCTGTTTCGAGTCTCGATGCCAGAATTCACGTAAAGCGCGCAGCTCTGGGCTCATTAAGAGTTCATTGTAAGCAAGGGAAACCGGGGAAGTGAAGTGGGGGGGGGGGAACCCTAGCAGAAAGCCGAGCTTGTCCCTGGGTGCGACCCTGCTGACCAGAGCGGCGATCCGCCCCGCGCCCGCCGCCGCCCGCGCTTACCGCTCTTGGGTTTAGACTCGCCGGCCGGCCCCGCGGACGCGGAGCGGGGCGGCTGTTGCCCTTTGCTGCTGCCCGAAGAGGCGGAGCTGCTGGCGCCGCTGTTCTTGTCCATGTCGGAGGCGGTGGCGGCGGCACTGGGGGAGCTCTGCGGCATCAACGGGGGCCTCGGCGGCGGCGGCGGTCGGAGCGGAGCGGGCGCGGCGGGGACCCAGGCTCATGGCGTTCGGGGCCGGCGGGGGTCGGCGGCGGCAGCGGTTCTCGGCCTTCATGGCGACATTTTTCCCTGTTTCCTTACTCGGCTTCTCAAATTGGGAGGAGAAGCGGCGGGCGGGGCTGTGGAGCCCGGCGGCGGCAGTGACCGAGGCGGCAGAGGAGGCCGGGGCTCGGAGGTCCGGGCCGGGCCTGGCGGGGCGGAGGCTGCGGGGAACAGGGAGGCGAGGGAGGGTGCGCAAGCCCCGCCGGCCGGCCGGAGACGCTCTCCCGCCGCGGGGCAGGGGAGAGGGCGGGCTGTCTCGGCGTCGGGGACGGGTGTCTCCGACACAGCGACCGACACTCGCCCCTGGGCCGAGGCCGAGCTGCTCCGGGAATGGCGACGAGTCGCCAAACAGCATCGCGAAGAACCCGGATGGAGTATATATATAGTGGAGATGCGGAATGGTGCACTCTGGGAAATGCAGTTTTCAGCCTTCATCCGGGTCCAATGAGTTCCGCCTCCCCTCACACAGCTGAGAGCGTGCAGGATGATGGGATTTGTAGTCCAGTTTTCAGTATTAGCATGCTAATAATGTTGCATTACGTAATAATATACACTACTACTTATAACCCACCCAAACATTGGAATACCTGTGTAATTCCTTTACAATTTTATTAATTTATACTTATACTAGAATTAATATCAATTTACTCATGGCTGGCTTATCCTTGTTCTTAATAATAATAGCAATGATAATGGCAAAAATCTTACTTTACAGCACTTCCTCATGTAAACTTTATTCCATTGTTAATAAGTCATTCGCTATCAACATTTCATTTCATTAATAGAAGTCATCATTCAGTGTAATGCTGTGCAGTTTATACAAATTATTGCATTCCTCACAATAACTCAAATTTAAAGATGAGAGAATGGGTTAAAAAAAGCTTAGATCAATACCCGGCCCATGTTGCCCAGTGGTTGAGAGTCCACCTATGACCCAGGAGGTCATGATTTGATTCCTGGTCAAGGCACATGCCTGGGATTGCGGGCTTGATCCCCAGGGCAGGTGAGCAGAAGGCAGCAGATCAATCATTCTCTCTCATCATTGGTGTTTCTGTCTTCCCCTCTCCTTTCCTCTCTGAAATCAAAAAATATATATAAGAATAAAAAATAGTTTTGTGGGAAGCATGTTGTCTTTATTGCTCAGAGTTGCCTACGTCAACTTGAAAAAGCCTACAAACATAAGCAAAGGCATCCCATCGTAGGAGCTTCACAAGAATCCTGGTGAAACTGGGTGGCAGCCAGCTCAGGAAAATTCATTTGGATAAAGCACTACAGAACAACATGGAAGAAAAGATTGAAACCTTTTCTGGTGTCTATAAGAAGCTCACAGACATGGATGTTAATTTTGAATTCCCAGAGTTGCAGTTAGAAACAAAAATGACTAAATACAATATCATTCGCATGAAGAAAAGAAAAGAAACTACAATGGAAGACTGTGATAAGGGCAATAATAAAGTTAACACCAAATGCTGACCAGGGCAGAAGCTTAAGGGAGGGAAGTACTAACAGTTGAGAGGAATAACAGAGGACTTCCCAGAGGTGGTGTCACTTGAGCTGAGCATAGAAGGCCGAGTGGAATTTCAGCAAATATGAACAAATAAAGAGGTAGACAAAAATCTTTGGATTCCTGTAATTGGGCCTTTTTTGGCTTCTTATTAATCATCACTTATACAAAGCATAAGTGAGTATATATAAGCCAATCAGTTTCTTAAAATTATCCGTTTTAACCGGGACAAAGAAAAGTAGATACTAATCTTATATATTTTTTTATATTTTTATTGATTTCAGAGAGGAAGGGAGAGGGAGAGTGATAGAAACATCGAAAACAGAATCATTGACTGGCTGCCTCTTGCACACCCCACACTGGGGATGGAGCCGGCAACCCAGGCATATGTGCCCTTGACTGGAATCAAACCTGGGACCTTTCAGACTGCAGGCCAATGCTACATCCGCTGAGCTAGGGCTAATCTTATATTTTTAAATTTCCTTAAGGTGCCCTCCACCAGTCCTTATCTTGGTTCACCTTTTCCAGTTTTTTTGCCCTCACAGATCATACTGAAATGAGAACATACCTACATAATGTCGATCTGGAAATTTAATTTAATATTTAGAAGAAACATCTCAAATCCTGAGGTCATTCTCATGCATGACTAGATTTGGAAGATATACTAAGATTCCTTTATGAATCTTTATATTTCCTTTAACAAAGATATGAGAACTCTGATTACATGGATGAATCATTCCATCTATCACACATGGAGATAAAAGGGACGAGAAATCCCAATGCAGTTCTTCCAAAACAAAGTGGTAGGTGTCCATCTATCAGGCTACATTACACCAGAAAGAAAATTTTCATTTCCAAAATAGTTTTTTAGGGTCCTTGTGGAATATTTACAGGAAACATACACTTAAAAAGAGAATCAAACAGCCCCCATCTTCTTTCGCGCAAGATGGACTCTACATTACCCTTTCCATAAAAAGAAAAGAAGGGGAAAATCTGGGTTTGAAGTAAAATACCCACGCTATGCCAGTTGGAGCTGGAAATGCAGCTGTGCTTCAGCAGGAGAGGAAGCGTGAATGGCGAATTGTTCTGACTTGCTAAATAGACACCAGAGCCACGTTCCCATTTCTTCCCAGTGTTCACTTTGTAGCGTAGTCTAGCATATGCTTCTGTGAATCCCTTTCCTCAGTCACGTGAAAAGCTTGGTCAAGAAAAGATTCCCAAAACCCCTATCGGACTGGCTGATTCAAAATCTCTAGTATTGGGAGCCTGGTGATTTGCATTTTATTCTATTTTTTAAAATATATTTTATTGATTTTTTTACACAGAGGAAAGGAGAGGGATAGAGAGTTAGAAACATCAATGAGAGAGAAATATCCATCAGCTGCCTCCTGCACACCTCCCACTGGGGATGTGCCCGCCACCAAGGTCCATGCCCTTGACCGGAATCGAACCGGGACCCTTCAGTCCGCAGGCCCTCGCTCTATCCACCGAGCCAAACCGGCCAGGGCGTGATCTGCATTTTAAAGCTCAAACCAGGTGCTTCTCATGCATGCCACAGTGTGCGAGAATTGACCTGGAACCTTAGCCTCTCACCACACTGTCTTCTTCACCAGAAGACAGGAGTTATCGGGTATCTTGCGAGGTGGTACTGGTACTACTGGTTGGCAAGATTCAGAGACGTGGCCGCTGAGAGGTGATGGGGGGGGGGCGGTTTCCTAAGGTCCGTTCATCCTGGTGAGTTGTGGTCAATTTGGGAAGAGGAAGAAAGACTTGGGGTACGCGGTGACTAGGTAGACTCCGGAGTCCGGCGATCAGGCACAGCTCCTCGACCACGGGATGCAGGACGCGTTCGACGAATGTTGACTCTCCCCGGCCGCCGTCAGCCGCCCAGCGACACCACGTGACCCGCAGTCTGGCTGCTGTCAGCCGACTGTCAAGATGGCGGCCCCCAGGAGCTGCGCGCTGTGGGGCTCCTGCGGCCGTGGGTGGTCGCGGGTGATGCGGGGCTGCCGGCTCCCCGGGCTTTGTGGCCCCTGGCCAGGACGTCCGCTGGGTGCGCGGCTCCTGTCCCAAGAGAAACGGGCCACGGAAACGCACTTCGGGTTTGAGACGGTGTCGGAGGAGGAAAAAGGGGGCAAAGGTGAAGGGGCGCGGCGGGCGGCGGGCGGCGGCGCCTACGGTCCTGCTTCCTCTGCGCAGCCGAGGGCTGACTTGGCGTCGTGCCCCGTGAGCTCCGCAGAGCTGAACGCCTCCTCCCTGGGCGGAGCGGTGCTCGGAAATCCCACCGATGCGGCGTGGATCTCGTGCCCGGCCGGGCAGACACGTCCAGTTTTCATTTGGGCTTCTCGGTGGTGGGCGTTGTTCTCCCCGCGTTGCCCGTGAGGACCCCGAGACTTGAGGTTAATCAGAACGTGTCCAGCTTGGTCTTAGCCTCTTGCTGAAAGAATCGGTCACTTTTTTATAGAAAGGAGAAAAGTATCTTCTCTGTGCCTCAGTTGCCACATTTGCCAAGGAGCAAGAATAGCAGCACTTTTCTTAGCGTTCTTGCGAGAATTAGCTTACTTGACACATTGAAAGTATTTTTTGAACAATGCCTGACACTTTGTGATTGTTCAATAAATAGTAGCTATTGCTGACCGGCTTGGCTCAGTGGATAGAGCATCGGCCTGAGGCTGAAGGGTCCCAGGTTCAATTCAAGTCAAGGTCAGTACCTTGGTTGCAGGTTCCGTGGCCCTGGTCGGGTGCGTGCAGGAGGCAACCAATCCATGTGTCTCTCTCACCTCAATGTTTCTATCTCTCCTTCTTCCTCCCTTTCACTTTCTCTAATAATCAATGGGAAAATATCTTCAAGTAAGGATTACAGAAAAAAAAAAAAAAAGGAAAAAGCAAACTTGGAGATCCCAGGGTTGAGAATAGGCATTCAAGATCAAGGTCAAGGAGGAATTCTGGGGTCCGCAGACTCAGCAGAGGACAGTCCTGTTTTGGATCTATGTGGTACATTTCATCCAAAAAACGCAAAGCATCTCCCCTCCACTACCTAGTTCAGCCTTGTGGCAGGGAGGTCGGGAGGGACTGGCCCTGACTTTCTCATCTTATGGGCAAAGAAACTGAGATGCAAAGAAGTTACTAGTAAATGTAGCCTGTGTCTTAAAGTAAACTCTCTTTCCAGCTAGCCCAGGCTCCACATTCTGCCTTGATCCTATGGAGATGAGTCACCAGGACCCTCCACAATGTAACTTAACCCTGATTCACATCTTGCCATCCACCTCACCTGCCCACCAAATTGTACCTGAGGTTTTTCTCGGTGTCACAGGCAGAGCTGACCAGAGGCTTTCCTATCCATTAGCCGTGTGTCTTTCTAATGGGGTTTGTTGTCTCATTATAATAACTATTAGAAAACATTCCACCATCACCCCTATCCTCTAAGAAACCGAAATCTGTTTAGTACCAAGTATGTGTATGGCATGATTACAAAGTAATTGTCCTAGGATAACTAAGACCGTAGTAAAGAGGTTGATTTTTTTATGAAGTAATCTAAACCTTTTATAAAGAGGTGATGTGAAGGTGTAGGTTTGGACATGAAGCATTATGGCTTAGGTTCACCTTGGAAAGACAGGCAGTTTCAGGGGACGAAGCCTCCTCTTTCATTGAGGAGTTTTCCAAGTTAATCTCGTCAGAAGCACAATTACGCTGTGTTTCTCCCCTGCCAGTCTATCAGGTGTTTGAGAGTGTGGCCAAGAAGTATGACGTGATGAATGACATGATGAGTCTTGGCATCCATCGTGTGTGGAAGGACTTGCTGCTCTGGAGGATGCACCCGTTCCCTGGGACGCAGCTCCTCGACGTCGCTGGAGGCACAGGTAATGTCCACCTCAGTGTCCTCAGGTCCCACTGAGCACCTTTTACTCAGATCGGTGTCGCTTTTTTAAAAATAAATATATTTTATTGATTTTTTACAGAGAGGACGGGAGAGGGATAGAGAGTCAGAAACATCGATGAGAGAGAAACATCAATTCAGCTGCCTCCTGCACACTCCCCACTGGGGATGTGCCTGCAACCAAGGTACATGCCGTCGACCGGAATCAAACCCGGGACCCTTGAGTCCACAGGCTGACACTCTATCCACTGAGCCAAACCGGTCAGGGCTAGATCGGTGTCTCTTGTTGGAATGAGCCACCTCACCTACCACTGGCCTGAAGATGGTAGTTGAAAATCAACACGCTTCTAAGAAAGGTTTACTCTTTTTTTTTTTTTAGCTGTCTCACACAGTTTATTTAACAATAGGTAAAATACTCTTTTGTTTTTTAACTG
This sequence comes from Murina feae, assembly GCA_004026665.1. NCBI lineage: Eukaryota > Metazoa > Chordata > Mammalia > Chiroptera > Vespertilionidae > Murina > Murina feae. The sequence continues at coordinate 4,317 of PVJC01039238.1, read as the reverse complement.
AATGTCAATCAAAAGCACAGAATGTCAGCTTTGTGCTGTCACTTTTCTAAAGTGCACAGATTACAAAGTGAAAAGACCAGTTTTTTACTCCAGTAACATTTTGCATCTAAATGACTTTTACCTTTTGTTTGCCTTTGACCACCTTCAACATCTTTCTGGGGGCAGGGAGGATGCCTTTTATCATGTTATATAAGCGTTCTAGGCAGCTTCTCCTGCTTAGTTCATTGTCACGCCACATGTCAACAGCTCATTTGTATATGCATGCTCCTCTCCTGCACTCTAGACATTCGGGGAAGTGTCATGGGTTTCTAAAATGCCTCTTAAAAAAAATAAAAAATAAATAAAATGCCTCTTAGTGATATCATTACATGGCTAACGTACATGTTAAATGTACATCACAACGTATAATATAATGCAATAGGGTTATTGTACCGACAGAAAAATGTGTAATAAATTATAGTAATGTCCATGTTTGAAACAAATGTGGCTTTGTTGACATGGTCCTCTCCCCAAATGAATCTTAGAAGGCAGAAAAAAAATCCTGCTCAGTGGAGGACAGACCATATAGCAGAATCTATCAAAGTGTAACATGTTTATAGTAGGATCCCACAATTGTAATTCTAGATATTGAATCTAAAAAACATGGCCCAAAGGTAAGTACAGAAGGATCCAGTCAGAGCTGCCTATATCTCCGGTGTACCGTGACCAGTAGCATCACTTCATGCTGACAACTGCCCATTTAGAAAATATAATTAAAAGGTAATCCCATATATTTAAAAATACATTTTAAGAAGATATAGCTAGCCCTAGCTAGTTTGGATCAATGGATAGAGCATCAGCCAAGGACTGAAGGGTCCTGGGTTCGACTCCAGTCAAGGGCACGTACCTCGGTTGCAAGCTCAATCCCCAGCCCTGATGAGGCAGCCAATCAATGTGTCTCTCACATGGTTGTTTCTCTCTCTGTCTCCCCACCCCCCTTCCACTCTCTAAAAATCAATGGAAAAATATCCTTGGTTAAGGATTAACAAAAACACACAACCAAGATATAACTATAAATATGCTCACTGCATCATTTTTAGTAATACTAAAAAAATTAAAAATAACAAATTTATCCTTCAATAAAGCAATTGCTTTAGCCCTAGCTGGTTCGGCTCAGTGGAAGGAGCGTCGGCCTGTGGACTGAAGGGTCCCAGTTTAATTCCAGTCAAGGGCACATGCCTGGGTTTTGGGCTTGATCCCCAGTAGGGATGTGCAGGAGGCAGCCTATCAGTAGTTCTCTCTCATCATTGATGTTTCTCTCTCTCCGTTTTTCTCTGAAATCAATTAAAAAATATATATTTTAAAAAAATAAAAAGAGCCCTAGCTGGTTTGGCTCAGTGGATAGAGTGTCGGCCTGCGGACTCAAGGGTCCCAGGTTCGATTCCAGTCAAGGGCATGTACCTTGGTTGCAGGAACATCCCCAGTAGGGAGTGTGCAGGAGGCAGCTCATCGATGTTTCTGACTTTCTATCCCTCTCCCTTCCTCTCTGTAAAATATCAATAAAATATATTTAAAAAATAAAGATAGCTAATTTCATAAAATACAATTTAAAAAAAATAAAAAGAAATGTGATTTCAGAAAGCACTTACTTTGCCAGAACAGTATTTATCTGGTCACATTATTTAAACACTTGATTTTCAGCTTTTAGACTCAAACCACCAACATAGCACAGAAGGCTCAATTGTAGCTGTAAAATAAATAAAATGTTGCCAGTCTTGACAGAGTAAAAGTACATAGGATGGAAGATTGAAGGGAGTCAAGAGATACCATCTGTGGTTGACGGAATAGGAAATCAAATACTGATTCGTTTATTATGCTAGGTTACCCAGGTATTATGAGGAACTGAGAAAAGGGATATGAATAGAGTAGAGGCAGGCAGAGATGGGGAACAGGATATCATTATAAGTTTGGTAAGGAAAGAAATAGCTGAAATATATAGAAGAAACAGCTAAAAAAGTTGAAAAGATGGTCTCTGGAGAACTGCACTGGGAGAGATGTGGTGGGACAGGGAATTGTTGCTTGTAACTATGTTATTTCCATAAAAATTATTAGGAAAAGATTAGAAGGCTGTACACTAAACTGAATACTTGTAATGTCTGGAGAAGGTATGGACAGAGAATGCAATGTTCATGTTTTATTCTAAAAATTGAGATAGTCTTTTATGGTAAGAATATGTCCATACATCATTTATGCCATTTTTAAATAAAGTTTTCTAAAGAATCTTAGCAGTTAAAAAGTAACAGTTACTGTGGAGATGAGTACAAACTTCATTTTTGTACACTCCACAGCTCCTGTACCTTGTTGTCCCTTTGGAGTTGGGAGATGCTGGGCTTTGTTTTCATGTTTCCATCTTTCCTCCCTGGCTTCCCACAGGTGACATTGCATTCCGGTTCCTTAATTACGTTCAGGCACAGCATCGGAGAAAGCAGAAGAGGCAGTTAAGGACCCAGCAAAATTTGTCCTGGGAAGAAATTGCCCAAAAGTACCAGAATGAGGAGGATTCCTTGAACGGTTCCCGCGTCGTGGTCTGTGACATCAACAAGGAGATGCTGAAGATTGGGAAGAAGAAAGCCTGTACCCAAGGATACAGAACGGGCAAGTCCCACAGAAAGTGCACAGAGGGGTGTTTGCGTGTTTATAAAATTAGATGAAGTGTGGAAGTGCTTTATTTCCCTGCTTTAGAACACTATAGCTAGGTAGGCGTTGGAGGTAATTTGTGGGGGTGGATCCAGTTTGTGCAGTTTTATTTCAGCAGCCTAGAGAGTTAGATTAGCAGCCCTTAGTGACAAGGGGGTTACATATCTTCCCCAAGTAACACAACTTAAGTGGCAGATCTCCAGTTGGAGCTGAGTCTTCTGATCTCAGCTCCTGGACCCTGAGAGTTTTGCTTTCAATTCCCAGCACCTCCCCATGATCCCAAACATCCTATTCTGAAGCCTCTCCACTTCCCTGTTAGTATTAGGATGGTTTGATTGATGGGGAAGTCGAGAAGGTGCACTGCCCTTAGAAAGGGGACTTGCCCTTCAGCCTAGGAGTGTAGTTAGCTGACAGCCTCCAGCTCTTAGCACCTGCAGGCTTCGCCTCGGCTTGCCAGCCAGGCAGCACCCAGCGGATGGCTGAGCACTATGAGGCTGCGAGGGCAGGAGAGTTCCCAGGCTGGACTCTTCATAGGCAGGCTTTGTTCCAGGGCCCCCTGTGGGTAGGCTGAGGCTTTGGGTCTAACAGGTTTCCCCATCCAGTCTTGCTTCCTCTTTTATCTTTCCCAGGTGCTACCCTCTCCCTCCCCCCAAAGAAACAAAAAAACCTTTTCACTTCATGTCAGCATCAGTTTCTCAGAAGGCCCAACTGATACAGTGAGGAAGCACCTGTAAACAGTACAGCGGGTCCTAGAATAAAATTTTTTAAAATATATTTTTATTGATTTCAGAAAGAAAGGGAGAGGGAGGGAGAGATAGAAACAGCAATGATGAGACAGAATCATTGATCGGCTGCCTCCTGCACACCCTGAACTGGGAATGGAGCCCACAACCTGGGCCTGTGCCTTCACTGGGAATTGACCCGTGACCTCCTGGTTCATAGGCTGATGCTCACCACTGACCTACGCCAGTTGGGCTAGAATAAAACTTTTTTTTTTTTGGTTCAGTGTTGTTTTGTTATAACAATGATGAGAGTGAAAAGGCTTGATTCCTGGTCAGGGCCACCATCTGTGTGGAGTTGGCATGTTCTCCCCATGTCTGTGTGTTTTCTCCGGTTTCCTGCCACATCCCAAAGCTGTGCACTGAGGTGAACTGGCATGTAATAACTGTCCCAGTCTGAGTGAGTGAGGGTGCGAGAGTGCCCTGTGATGGAAGGGTGTCCTGCCCAGGGTTAGTGTCACCTTTCTACCTGAGCTCCTGGGACAGGCTCCGGCCACTTGTGATCCGGAACTGGAATAATTAAGTTGGAAAGTCATTACCTGATTTGTTTTTAGTGATCTTTCATAAAGGAATCTATGGCTCACATTTATTTCCTTGTTCAATATTAAAATGGTGGTTTTTTTTTTGTTTTGTTTTTTTTTATTTATCTTTATTGTTCAGATCATTACAGTTGTTCCTCTTTTTTCCCCCATAGCTCCCCTCCTCCCAATTCCCACCCCAACCTCTGTCCTTGCCCCCCCATTGTCCTCATCCATAGGTGTACAATTATTGTCCAGTCTCTTCACGCATCCCCAACACCCTTAACCCCCGAAAATTGTCAGTCCACTCCCTTTCTATGCCTCTGATTCTATTCTATTCACCA
>PVJC01039237.1:0-16370 GCA_004026665.1 Murina feae | reverse complement strand
AAATGGTTAATTTTACTATTCCACTTTTATTAATTTAGATATTACAACACTTGCTTACATTTCTGCCTTCCTCCGTGATTCTCATAGCATCATTATTCATTGTTGAATAAATTTGAAAACTCATACACAAATATTTTAATAAAATTATTTTTTCAAGTTAAAATATTTTGGCTACTTAGTCTTTATATGCAATCATTGTTTTACTTTTAACTATTAGAACATATGTTATCTTACATTATATGTCCAAATAGGTCTATAGCACAAGGGCTATGATTTTAAAATGAGAATATTTACAACAGCTAGTAAAAATTGGAAAAAATATTACAGCAGGGTGCAACTGAGTGAGAAGGGCCAGACACGCCCTGGAGACAACCTCCCGCAATCTCTCCTGGGCAGGCCACACCTGGGGCGGTGTTGTGACTCAAAGGGCACCTACGGAATGAGAAGGATCCCTCCGCCAGGTGGGGTCCTTTGGCCTGGCCTGCATGGATTGGGCAGGAACTGTATCTCAGATATCCCCCAAAGGATACCTAAGAATATTTCTAAATTTTCATAATTAACTAGAGCCGTATTTTCCAGAGTGTTCCTGCATTGAGCATCTGCCCCCTGGTGCTCAGTGCACATCATAGCTACCAGTTGGAGCATCTTCCCCCTGGTGGTCATTGCATGTCATAGCTACTAGTCGGACAGTCGGGTGGTCAGTCACTTAGCTTTTTATATATATAGATATTATGTCTTAGATATATGACATGATTTAAGATTTTTATGCCAAAAATATTATTTTAAAAGATCTACTACTAAACATCTTCAACAAGACTACAGAAAAATCACAAAAAATAATCACTGAAATATTTTTGTTTTAATAGTTTTACAACTACTGTTTGAATCATTGTTTTATCTCCCAATTTAATAAGAAGGTATCCTGTCCTAGCTGGTTTGGCTCAGTGGATAGAGCGACAGTCTACGGACCAAAGGGTCCCAGGTTTGATTTTGGTCAAGGGCACATGCCCTGGTTGCAGGCTCAATAGCCAGTAGCGGGTATGCAGAAGGCAGCTGACGGATTCTCTGTCATCATTGATGTTTCTATCTTTCTCTCCCTCTCCCTTCTTCTCTGAAATCAATAAAAATATATTTTAAAAAAGAAAGTATCCTAAGAATATTTCTAAATTTTCATAATTAGCTAGAGCCACATTTTCCAAAGAGTGTTCCAGAAAATACCAGTATCTATTATTTTTTTCAACAAAATGTGTTAATGATATAGTACGGAATATTAAGCATATGAAAAGATATTCAACATTATATATCAACACCTTGCAAATTAAAACAACTATGAGATACCACTACATACTTATTAGAATGAAAAAAAAAAAACCAACATAAAAACACAAAACCCTGACAATTCCAATTGCTGGCAAAAATGCAGATCAATAGGTATTCTCATTAATATTGATGGGAATGTGATAGGACTCAGCCTCTTTAGAATACCATTTGGAAATTTCATATAAAAGTAAATATAGACCAATAGAATAGACTAGAGAACTCATAAATCGACCCAAACCACTATGATCAATTAATATTTGACAAAGGAGGCAAGAACATACAATGGAATCAAGACAGCTTCTTTAATAAATGGTATTGGGAAAATTGGACAGATATATGCAAAAAAAGATGAAACTAAACCACCAACTTACACCATACACAAAAATAAAATCAAAATGGATAAAGAACTTAAATGTAAGATGGGAAACCATAAAAATATTAGAGGAATCCATAGGCAGGAAAATCTCAGACATATGCCAAAGCAATATCTTCACTGATACAGCTCCTAGGGCAATGGAAACTAAAGAGAAAATAAACAAATGAGACTACATCAAAATAAAAAGCTTCTGCACAGCAAAAGAAACCATCAACAAAACAACAAGAAAGCCCACTGCATGGGAGAACATATTTGCCAGTTATCACCGACAAAGGTTTAATCTCCAGCATTTACAGGGAACTCATACAGCTTAACAAAAGGAAGATAAACAACCTAATAAAAAAATGGGCAATGGACCTAAATAGATACTTTTTGAAAGAGGACATAAGGAAGGCCAAGAGACATATGAAAACATGCTCAAAATCACTAATCATTGGAGAGATGCAAATCAAGATGGCAATACATCTCACACTTGTCAGAATGGTTATCATCCAACAAATCAACAAACAGCAAGTGCTAGAGAACATGCAAAGAAAAAGAAACCTTTGTGCACCGCTTGTGGGAATGCAGACTGGTGCAGCCACTGTGGAGAACAGTATGGAGTTTCCTCAAAAAGTTAAAAATGGAACTCCTATTTGACCCTGTGATCCCACTTCTAGGAATATATCCCAAGAAACTAGAAACACCAATCAGAAAGGATATATGTGCCCCTATGTTCATAAAAGCACTATTTACCATAGCTAAGATTTAGAAACAGCCTAAGTGCCCATCACCAGATGAGCAGATTAAAAAACTGTGTACATCTACACAATGGAATAATATGCTGCAGTAAAAAAGGAATTCTTACCATTTGCAACAGCATGGATGGAACTGGAGAGCCTTATGCTACATGAAATAAACTAGTTAGAGAAAGATAAATATCACATGATCTCAATCATTTGTGGAATATAATGAACAACATAAACTGATGAACAAAAACAGATCCAGAGACAGAGAAACATTGATCAGACCGTCAAACTTCAGAGAGAAGGTAGGGGAGGGTGAGAGTAAGGGGAAGATGTCCCAAGTAGATCCCAGGAAAGGATCTGGGGTGTTTATCTAAGGTGTCCCTTGAGATAAACTTTAACTGTGCAGGTGTGGGACATTCAAGTAGTTGTTAGTGAAGAGGCTACTCTATGCAAGCAGGACCAAGGGTCAGGCTTAGGACCAAAAAGAGACCAGAAGCTTTAATTTAACTTGTAAGTGTATGCAAAGTAATTCAATTAACTGTAGGAGGAATTACACCACGTGAAACATATGCAGTTGCAAATCACACAGCACCTTATTATTCACATAATTCCTGGTGCTGCAGGCTTAAATGGGATTCCAGTGATGCTGTCCTCTGGGCTCTGGCAGCTGAGCTGAGCTGCTCTGGACAGGGCGCCAGCATTCCTCACCTGAGAGCTCAGTTGCATCTCAATCGAGAGGTACTGGCTGTTCTGTCGTCCAGCAGAAAGAGGAGTGTGGAGCGGAGTCACTTGCCGGACTGACAAAAGAACATGCCTTTGTGGTTGTCTCGACAGGCAAGCACTGGGCTGGTCAGTAGCCCCATTTTTAGAGCCTGCACCCCATTTGAAGCCCTCCAGGTGGCTATCAATGAATTGTGTCAATGCACACATGTGTACCTCAAACAGGGTGGTTATCTAGGGAGAGTACATCATTCATTCAACTGGTTATTTTGACAAGTCACTCCGAGTTATTTACTGAAGTTCAAATCCTTATCTATGAGGGACATATGCTTCAGGGCAGTGAGGAATGTGTCCTTAATATCATACTTTAAGTTTCAAAGAAAGTTAATTTAAGCATTTTAACACCTTTTTAATATTTTTAAAGCATGTTCAAACATTTCTATATATTACTACAACAGGGGAGATCAACCAAAGGACATGTATGTATGCATATAAGCCAGTGGTTCTCAACCTTCCTAATGCCACAACCCTTTCATACAGTTCCTCATGCTGTGGTGACCCCAACCAAAAATTATTTTCATTGCTACTTCATAACTGTAATTTTGCTACTGTTATGAATCATAATGTAAATATCTAATATGTAGGATGGATTTAGGCGACCCCTGTGAAAGGGTCGTTCGACCCCAAAGGGGTCGCGACCCACAGGTTGAAAACCACTGATATAAGCCTAACCAATGGACACAGACAGCAGGGGATGAGGGCATGAGTGGGAGGTGGGGAGTAATGGGGGGAAAGGGACACATATGTAATACTTAGTCAATAAAGGAAAAAAAGTAAATGCAATCTTACCATGTAACATAGCAATCACACTACTAGGAATTTACCCAACTGAATTGGAAACATACGACTGCATAAAACAGCTACATGTTAATGTTTGCTAGTATAATGGTGTTTTCATAATCACTGAAAACAAGAAGCAAATAAGATATTCTTTAAGCAAATAGATAAACTGTGGGATATCTATACCGTGCATATTATTAAACAATGAAAAGGACATGAGCTCTTCCGTTATGAATGAATATGAATGAAGGCTTAAATGCATGTTGCTGTGTGAAAGAAGCCAGTCTTAAAGACCTGCATATTATACAATTCTAATTATACACCTTCAGAAAGGTGCAAAACTAGACAGTAACCATATCAGTGATTGTCAGGGGCTCAGGAAAGAAAAGGGATAAATGATTGAATAAGTGAAACAAAGGGGATTGTTTAAGGCAGTGAAACTACTCTCTAGAATACTATAATAGTGAACATAAGATATTAAATGTTTGCCTAAATTCACAGAACTTTACAGAGCACAAAGACTATATTTAAGGCATGTGTGTTTTTAAAACATGATTTAGAAGGTTGCAGATTCCAGAACGAAATGTAGAATATGAAAAAATATTCTAAAGTTTTACAAATATTTAAAACTATCTCACTGAAGGGTATAGGAGGTGCTGACCTAACTAACTTTGGATATGAGTGGCGTCTGAAAGACTAAAGACAAAAGGAACTGTATCTAGGCAATGTATTTAAGTTAATAACCTGTAGGAGTATGGGTTAACAATTCTGATATGGCTCTGTATGCATACTGGAGTTCAATAATTAAGAAAATGGATGGTGGACTGGGAGCCAAAACTGAGATTTGGATATATGAGATATTAGTTTATGTATATTCCGTCCTCACCCTAAACACGAAACATAATAAATATCTTATTTTGTTTAGAAATTATCTGAGTAGGGAATACCTCATTAATTATCTATGCATAAGTCTCAGTAGTACCCATGAATGCTTACTAAACTTCAGCTGGTTGGTGATAATGAAGGCAAAAATAAAAATCACATTGCAGAACAAGGAAGATTGTTTTACTCTCTGTGCCCAAAAAACGATTATAAAATTGGGAGTCAGGCACGATGAGTCAATCTAAGCAATACAGTGAGGGCTAGAGGGAAGTGAATTAGGTTCCATTTACAGGATGATGGTTTTCAGTGACCTCTGAGGAAGAAAGCAGTATGCACAAATCAAAAGAGTGGTCTGTGACATAACTCAGAACCCAGATGACAACTGCTAGGGTTTCCTATAAGAGACCACAGACAAGGGCATTTTATTTCTTTACCCACTGAGGAGGAGAACGATGCGCAGCTATAATCTTGGGAAGCAGGGAAGCAATGGGATATAAGAACCCAATGGTCTATGGAGTGGCAGTAAGTAGAGTACAGATGGTGGCGTGACCAGTGGCTGATTTGATCGGTGATCTATGGAAAAGCAGCAGTAGGGTGAGAAACAGACTGAGATGAGCATTGAGAAGTGCGTCACTGTAGAACATGGTGCTACCGGAAGCTGAAAAAGAGAAGTAAATGGCAACCTAGAAAGAAGAATAATCATGTGAGCAGTGGCATAAGGAGGAACATCAAACTGAATGGAGACACCTTACTTTGAGTACCTGGAAATATCCTTAATGAGGAAAGTCATGAGAATGTTTCACAGGGCTGGTGTGTGTGTGTGTGTGTGTGTGTGTGTGTGTGTGTGTGTGTGTGTAGGGGGAGATTGGGTATTAAGCTAGTGAAATCCAGATTTAGATGTTTATGAACCATTTATAACATCAGGATTTGTGAGGTCTGGGGACATCTGTTTTACAATGAAAAAATTAATTTCCAATTAAAAATTAAATTATTCTCTAAATTAAAAGTTGTCAGATGGCTAAGCATTTGGAGTTTTCCTAACATTTTTATATACTGTTCTGTCCCTTCTTTTTATGGCAGCACTATTACCTTACATTGCAAGTTTTTTAGCAAACTTATTAATTAGTGATTCTTCTACACCTTATTCTTAATTTTCAAACACCACTAGAGTCTCTAAGTATATTTCCAAACATTCTACAGAGAAACATGAACCAGCCCTTAATGGTTTTTACAATTGCTTCTGACATAGTAAAAATGTTCTAGACAAGTACTAAGATTCTGAAAGTCAGGAAGGTTATACCATCACTATAGGATGACTGTAAACCATTAATGATTATATGTTGCCCTAGGTATTTATGTTGACATATGTTTAACCAAAATCATTAAATTTCCCCCAAATTCAAATTTAACCATGACATGGGTACTAGATGTATCACGCCCCGTGTTATACACAGAAGAACTTGAAATGGGAAGCATAGAGTTCCAAAAATATTTGAAGATTATATTTTAACAAACATAACAAACTAGTAAATAGTTATCACCTCTATCTTGATGACCATTTTTCTTGCAATCAGATGTTGAAAATAGAAATGTTCTAAAAAGTATGCTTTTAAATAATAGCAGTATGAATTTGCAAAGTGATAACTTCCAGGGATTGACTTAATAAGCCCTATGAAGAAAGCATCGTCCTCTCAAATATCTCACCAACAGCTCAGCGACGCTTGACATTTACTCAGTGGGAAAATGCTATCTTATTGTATGGTTCGCAAGATAAATTCATGTGCAAAACCCCTGGGTATAGACCAACTAAATATCCATACTTGGTGAAATTTATATTATGTATAAATGCTTGTTAACAGTACTTTCCTAGGATTAAGTCGGTCTAGAAGATGAAACACATTTTTAATTCCAAGAAAATAAATTTAAAGAATCAAGAATTCTTTTTATAGGCTCTACTGACTTCTAAGGCAAGGAGAACTAGACAAACCACTGCACTCACACATAGTAACATTCTCATAAATTGGTTTCTGGTTGTTCCTCCTGCTTGTCCATTATCAAGAGCTCTAGCAAAGATCTTAATCCAGAACACTTGATTTAGTAGCTGTGAGATTACATGACATAAGACTTGATTGGATAAAGTGCATATACAATTTATGATATACTGGTACAACACACATCTTACCTCAATTTCCACTATAGTAGCTTTAATTCTCTATTTTAGAGAGTATGAGCAAAATTATAGTGCAAGGCACAAAAATATTAAAAAGTAGCTTTGTAGCCCTAACCGGTTTGGCTCACTGGACAGAGCATCAGCATGCAGACTGTAGGGTCCCAGGTTTGATTCCGGTCAAGGGCATGTACCTTGGTTGTGGGCACATCCCCAGTAGGAGGTAAGCAGGAGGCAGCTGATTGATGTTTCTCTCTCATCGATGTTTCTAGCTCTCTATCCCTCTCCTTTCCTCTCTGTAAAAAATCAATAAAATATATTTTTTAAAAATAAGCTTTATAGCACTGAAAGTAACAATGTATAATGAAGAAAAATAATGTCTATTTAGACACTTTGTATTTCTAACTCAATTTAACCTTTATCACAAATGGTTTGATACATTGATTTGATAGAAATGAGGAAATGGAGGCTCAGATAAGTTTTTCTTTCATAGCAAATGTAGGCTATGAAAGAGCTAGTATGATTGTATATGTATGTAATAATGATGCCTATGTACATCATTTTATATACAATATACAATACATAATAAACATGCATGTAGTCATTATATATATATATATATAATATGTACATATATAATATGTACATATATAATATAAACATTGGATATGTAGATTTATAGGTTTAAGCAAAGATATACACATATACCCAGACACATACATTAGGTAAGGTCCATTACCCAGGTATATTTTCTAGTGACTTCAATTTTATAATACAGTCATATTTAAAATTAAATCCAATAGGCCTAAAATAATTTATAATGTGTGGAAATATTATTTTATTTGATCTAGAGTGTTTGTGTCATCCATTATGTTTAACAGCTTTAAATTAGATAATTAAATCATATTATTAACTACTTATTAGTACAAAAAATAATAAAGGCAAATTCTTTTTTATTGTGTGGTCATTGTAGTGGAAATTTGTTTACATTTTTGTAATATTTGCCTAGGCAATATTATCTCCTTCTGAATTATGACTCTATTTTAAATGAGAACAAAATTTTAATTATGGAAGCTCTTAAATGGAATATAAAGTCTATCAGTATAACTTTATTTTAATGAGCTCAATTTAAAGCAATGCAGCTATCATCTCAATGCTGGTAAGATTTTGTTCATTGTGCTTCCCGATACAAAAGCATTCAAATATAGAATGCCCGCTTCTTTCCCTGTGGAAATAACAAAATTGCTGGATCAGTGGTAAGATGACCAATCTACACAACTCTTAGGGAGAGTGATCAATCTTTGGTCTCACTTGGCCAACCCCTCAAATTTAGCCTTGTACATGGTCACAAAATCAGGCGTTTACACAGTTTCAGTGGACTAAACCTCTCTCCCCACCAGTGTAAATTCTTGTCCCAGGTGAAACGGTGCCTAAAATTATCCCACTAGAAGTGGAATCCTGCTCACCAGTGTGGCTCAGTGGTTGAGCATTGGCCCATAAACCTGGATTCTGGTCAGAGTACATATCTAGGTTATGGGCTTGATCCCCAGTAGAGGGTGTGTGGGAGGCAGCTGATCAATGATTCTCTCTTTTCATTGATGTCTCTCTCTCTCCCTCTCTCTGAAATCAATAAAGACATATTTTTAACAGGAAGTGTATTCTTTTGATTAAAAAAGCATCTCTTTTATAAATAACAAATGCTCTTGAAATATGTTCTATATTGCCATCAGTATTTTGACATAAATTAACATATTATTCTGTTCTTTTAGAAAAGTGACTTGAATCAATATGCAAGATACCTAGAGCCCAGACAGGGAAATGGAAAGGAAAGAGAAGATATACATTAAATAATATTAGTTCTGTTACATGTCACAAAATTCCAAATAGGAGTAGTTTCTGCAAAAAAAAAAAAAAAGTGGAATGACTTGTGCAGCACTGTGGTAGCCCCCAGACCACCAACACAATAGAACTAAGCCTTAGGAAGCACTCGAACAAGGGGCTGAGTGACACTATTTTGCCAACTTCCATGTCTGCTGTTCTCTAGTCATTTGCCTTATTATTGCCTTTCTCTGAAGACCTGTCACATGGTTCACATGGCAGAAAAATTGGCAGCAGAGACAACCTAGTTTTACATTTACAAACAGCTTATATAATTTTGGTTTCAAGAGAAAACACAATATTCTGCCCCTGACTTAGGACCCAGCTCCTTAGGGGAGAATTATGGTCTCCTTCTGAATGTGGAATGCCACTTCTATCAGCTACTTGCACAGAATTTAAGTGCAGAAGTCATCTATTCTCCCAGTAGTAAGGACTATAGAATCCCAGAAAATTAAAGCTATGATGTTTATATAAAATCCTCTCATCCAACCCCAACACTAAAATGTAAAGGAAAAAGGACACTATCAACCCATGATCAAATATGATGAAATTTTAAAGCATATTACTAAGTGAAAAAAGCCAATCTGAAAGGGCTAAAAATTATATAATTCCAACTATATAGCCTTCTGGTAAAGATAAAACTATGGGGACAGTAAAAATCGGAGATTTAGATGAGAAAACCAAGAGGTGGAGCGCAGAGCATTTTGAAAGACGGTGGAAATTCTATATATCACTACAATGGTGAATACATGTCATTATACATTTTTCCAAAACCATCCAGTGTCCAAGAGTGAACTGACATGTAACTGATAGACTATGAGTAATTATGATGTGCCGATATAGGTAGTTGGGGAATGCTGATAATAAGGGGTGCTATGCATGTATGTTTACAGGCAGGAAATGGGAATTCTGTACCTCCCACTATTTTTCTGTAAACCTGAAACTGCTCCAAAACAATTAAAATATTGAAATATGATAAATACATAAACTTTTAAAAAGAGAAGAATATATTTGTATTCCTACCAAGAAAAATCAGATTGTCTTTGTTTATATATTTTATAGCACTGGCTACAATGACTATTTCTGTTTTCTTTCTTTTTTTTCTTTTTTTTCTGTCCAGCGCACATGGCATTTTATTTGCTTGAACACATATTTATTCAACTATAAGTTAGATTTAAAAAGTTCCTTATTACTGGGTTTGGGGTTCTTAAGACCAACCTCAGGTTCAACGCCTCATTAGAGCTCACAGACCGGTAAACTGTTATATACTTATGATTATGTTTTATCAGAGAAAAAGCATACAGATTAAAATCAGCAAATATAAAAAGGCAGAGTCCAGGAGCTCAAGGTCCCAGTTGGCCTCTCCTAGTGAAGTTGAGGTCAGTTTAGTTCTCCGATATCTACAGAGTATTACCAGCCAGGGAAGTTCATCTGGGTCTTGAACTCCAGCATTTGTGTGTGGGGGGGTGGGGTGGGGGGGGGGAAGGGGTGGCCATGGAGTATAGAGCACTCATCTTTCTGACTTGAATTACTCTGTCTCCAGCCCCTGCAGAGGCCAAATGAATAGAGCTTTGGCCCAAGGTTTACTTCATAAATTAAATTGTTAGCATAAACTATCTGAAGTGGTCCAGCAAACCCAGAATTATCAACACACTCTTATCAAATAGGATATTCCAAAGGTTTGAACATTAACTCCTAGAACATCACCAGGACTTGCCTTTTCTTTGGAGTGTACAAAGTTTGAATATACCAGATTTACTGAATCAACTTTTTTCTGCACAAGCCAGCCCTTTGGTCTTTGGCCTGCACAGATGGCAAACTTTTATGTAGTTCAATCTTAATATTAAAATGTTTATCTAGGATTCGCTGAGATCCTTCATAATTGAGTATTTGTGCCCTAATTGCCAGCATTAATCATCAAATGAGCACTAAACACAGACAAAGACACACAAAATGTTGTAACCTCAATAATAAAAGTTATAGTTGAGAGAAAATTGAAGCAAAAATTTTAGTCATTTAGGCAGCTATTCTGCCCGCCTACAGGCTGCCTATGTTAATGAGCTTTGGATATTTTTATTCTTAAAAATGGCCCTTCAGTTGGAATGGATCCATAGCCTTGCTCTCTCAGCAGAGAAATGTGCCAGATGCACAGCCAGTGCAGCTGTGGGCCCTGGCAGCTGTGCAGTGGGAAACTTGTGAAAAGTCAAGTCCAATACCAGTATTGCTTTGTCCAGCATGCACTTTGGTTAGCCTAAGTCCTGAGGAAATACCAGTGTCCAGACCCATTCAGTTCACTGTGTTGCCAGAGCATCAGTTGAGTGACACTCTCCATAGAGGCTCCCAGGCTGGGCAAGTCCAGATGTTCTCTTTGCAAGGGCACACCACCAAAGGGAAAAAGGAGACTGAATTGTAGCCTCTACCTCCCTTGCTATGCCTTGTACACTAGCATAGAAAGAACTGTTTGGAAGAAGGGACTTCCTCTTCTAGTCCTCACACAGGCATTAGATGGCCTAATGGGGTAATGATGACCCTTAGTGGAGAAGGCCACGCTCTTAGTCTCTTTCAGATGGCTGGATGAGAGGAAGGTAATCTCCCTTTTCTTCAGAGCATCCTTGTTGAAGAGGAAAGAACTTAAAGCCAAACTCTGTTTGGACATTAAAATTAAACTTACATTAAATTTGTCCTAAAAGCAACTATAGGATTCTAAGAGTTTCCTCCCAATAAAATTGTCCATTCTATGCAACAAAACTCCTCAGTTTCTACTAATACTCTCATGTCCATGAGTACATTAATCTGATAAAGAATGAAAAAATTGAAAGAATTCTGATGAAACATCACACTTAATGCCAAACTAACAAAACTCTTCATATTTCCTTAAAACAATCTGCTTGTGCAGCAAAATGTTTAGACTCTAGTCCAATGTCCATAAGTTTCTCATTAGAGTCCTGTCAATGTGGATTGAAGTAGTAATGAGATCCGAAAGTAGTGACATATTTATTTGTGCGTACTTTGCTGTTTTTCAAAGTGGAGCCAATTGTGCCATTGGAGCACAATTTCTACAATATGATAGAACTTCATCACTAGGTTTGTATCTGTCCATGCACAGTAAGTTTATTTTTTCCCATTAACTAAGGAATGTTCCACTAGGACCAGGTTTTGTATTTCATTTCATTTTCTCTCAGAAAACTCTAACTATTTAAAAACCCTATGCTGCCGGGAATATTTTCAAAGTACAATTATTTTATAGCTTTTTAAATTTGGGTTGTTTTGTGACATCCTATCTAATAAAAAAGAGTAATATGCAAATTTGCCATCACAAGATGGCTTCCCCTATGCGAACAAAGATGGCCACGACAAGATGGTCAGTAAGGGAGGGCAGTTTGCGGGGGGGGACCCAGACCTGCAGGGGAGGGCAGTTGGGAGGGACCAAGGCCTGCAGGGGAGGGCAGTTGGGAAGGACCCAGTCCTACAGGAGAGGGCAGTTGAGGGGGGCAGGATAGCAGAGAAAGGCAGTTGGGGGATACCCAGCCCTGCAGGGGAGGAAAGTTTGGGGTGACCCAGGGCTGCAGGGGAGGGCAGTTGGAAGGGATCCAGGCCTGAAGGGAAGGATAGTTGGGTGGGACCAGGCTGGCCAGGGTGGACAGTTGTTGTGACCAATCTGACAGAGGAGTGCAGTTTGGGGGGACCCAGGCCTGCAGGGGAGGAAAGTTGGGGAAGACCCAGGCCTGCAGGGAAGGGTAATTGTGGAGGACCCAGGCCTGCAGGGTAGGACAGTTTGGGGGGACCATCCTGGCAAGGGGAGGGATGTTAGGAGCAATCAGGTCGGCACAGGAGCAATTAGGCATTGATCAGGCTGGCAGGGGAGTGGTTAGGAGCAATTGGCAGGTGAGAGATTGGGAACCAGCAGTCCTGGATTGTGAAAGGGATGTCCGACTTCCCATCTAGGCCCGATCCCAGTGGCCTAGACTGGCAGTCAGACATCCCTCAAGGGGTCCTACATTGGAAAGGATACAGGTTGGTCTGAGGGACACCACCACCACCGCCTATTCCCACTCTGTGCAGAAATTTCATGCACTGGGCCTCTAGTATGTTTTATAAGAGATAATAGAAAGCATTTCTTGCACTGTTATGTTTTAAATAATTGCAACTGTATCACAGATTTTAACTTTAAAATTTAATTTGCCTGTGTTCTCATTAAATGACTATCAAGAAATATAATTCAATAACTCTATTACATACTTCTAGTAAGTTATAACCTAATTAAAAATATGTCAAGTGTTTTACAAGTTAGAGATATGCCAAATAGAATACCGAGGGTAAACATGCAGAAGAAAATCTAATCTAATAAAAGAGTAATATTAAAATTGACTGTTTCTTCGGGATGCCTAAGCCATGCCACCAGCCAATCAGAGAAACTGTATGCAAATTAGCCCAGGCAAGATGGCAGAGGCTGCAGCCTTGGGGTCCAGCAGGGCAGATGGAAGACCTCTGCCTCGGGATCCAGGCCGCAGCCGCAGGGCAAGAGGAGCGACCCAGCTGTTAAGCCCTTCCCGTCTGCCCCACCCACCCCTTGGCGGGTGGGAAGAGTGAGCCCCTGACAAAGGGGTGGGACCGGCCAGCTTCCTGGAGGCTGCGGGCGCTTTCTGTGTATGTTCCCTGGCCATCGGCGCTTTGCAGGCAGAAGCTGAGGGGTGGGACCAGCCGGCTAGCCTGGAGGCTGCAGCCTTGGAATGAACCGATCGCATGGGGCACAGCACACAGAGGCCTAAGTGCGTGTGCCCCGCAATGGATTCCCCCTAAGCCTCCGTGTGTGTGTGCCCCACGATGGATTCGCAGGCGACAGAGGCCTAAGCGATGGGTCCATTCCAAGGCCTCAGCCGAGGAGTGGGGAGCAGCCTTGGAAGGAATGGGGGAGGAAGCAAAGCAGGTCAGAGGGAAGAAGTGAAGAAAAAAATTAAGGTGGGAAGGTAGGAAAAGGGGAGGGTGGGCAGGGGTAAAGATAGAAAGAAGGAATGTGGGAAGGGAAGGAGGGTAGTAGAAAAATGGGAAGAATGATGATGGAACAGAAGTAGGAAATAAGGAGGAAAGAAAAGTTTATAAATGATGAGTCAGTAGAAAAAGTGTTACATAAAGGAGAAAAATTGTGTGAGAGGAAGAAGCCAATAAGGTTGTCAAATACAATTGTGCGTGAAGGGGATAAGATTAAAAAAGAAAGTTAATAGGGGTAACCAGGCCAACAGGGGAGGGCAGTTAGGGGGATCAGGCAGGCAGGCAGAGTGGTTAGGGCAGGCAGGCAGGTTAGCAGTTAAGAGCCAGAGGTCCTGGATTGTGAGAGTCCCCAAGAACTCCATAATGGAGAGGGTGCAGGTCGGGCTGAGGGACCGTCCCCCACCCCCCTGGCATGAATTTTGTGCACCAGGCCTCTAGTAATACTAATAATATGCTAAGGACTGTGCCTAGTGCTTTCCATTTCTTTTCTCCTTCAATTATCACAACCATATTGTACATTGAGCACTAGTCTCTCCATTTTATGAAATTAAAACTAGGGCTCAAGGAAAGAAGTGATGCACTCAGAGTTATGCAGCCAGATCATCCTACAAACAAGGCTCATATTTGGGTCCCTTTAATTGTGAACCCTGCTCCTTGAAGTACTTCATCATGCTGCCCCAGAAACCATCTAAAAGGGTGTTTTGAACCTGTTTACATATAGATAGCATTTGCATTTGCTTTTAGTATTATATGAAATTTTAAAATACATATATTTTATGATGAGTAATATAAAGCAAAAATTATTAGCATGTCTCAAATCAGACTTCTTGGGCCTTCCCCAAAAGAATGATCAAGTGTGGTAAAGTGCAGGTACTGGGTTCTACTAAAGTGGTAGTAAATGTATTGTTCTATTTCTCTTTTTTCAAAATTTATTGGGGTGACATTGGTTAATAAAATTATATAGGTTTCTGGTGTACAATTATATAATACGACATCTGTATACTATATCGTGTGTTCACCACTCCAAGTCAAGTCTTCTTCCATCGACACTTAACCCCCCCTTTATTCTCTTCTACTCCCATAACCAACTTTTCCATACTGTTATCTGTGACTAGAGGGTTTTCTTGGTGGGTGGGGGAGAGGAGGCGGGCACTTCTAGAACGGTTTCTCCAGGTGACTCTTGTAAGTGCAAATTTTGACACACAGTTTGTAAATGACAGTCTAACAGAGACTCCCAAAGACATGCCTTTATTATCTGTCTTTTACACAGCCCCTATTCTATAAGAACACTTATAGATGTGTCAGCCTCTATATCTCTGTTGGTATATTCCAATCACCTATCATCAGAATTTATTAAGTTATCAACTTTTTGGTTTGACTTTGTGATGGTTTGTCTATCTGTTTCTTGTAGTTATGAGAGCAATGTCTATTTCTCTTTTTGTTGTTACTCTATATTCTTCTTTCCCCTTCCTCTTCTCTTTCCTCCTCTTCTCTCATCCTATATCATAAAAGCCTAATATGCTAAGTGTCTGGTCATCCAGTCAGCCGTTCAACCAATCAAAGAGTAATATGCTAATGATATGCTAAGGCACTCAACTGCTCGCTATGATGTGCACTGACCAGCAGGGGGCAGTCAACTGGTTGACCAGTAGCTATGATGTGCACTGACCAGGGGGCAGATTAGGTAAGTTAGCTTGCTGCTAGGGTCCTGCCAATAGGTATTGAGTGAGAGAGGCCAGACATGCCCTGGAGCCCTCCCAAGTCCCTCCATACCAGGAGGCAGATGCAGCAAGCAGACTGGTGGTAAGAAGCGAGGGATCCCGCACTGCAAGAGGGTGTAGGCCAGGCTGAGGGAACCCCCTCCCTCCCGCACAAATTTCGTGCACTGGGCCTCTAGTTTTTAATATTGGTGAATGAGTAATTCAGCTAACATTCTTCCTCCAGCATACTTATGCTGATCTCCAAAAATGTTCACTGAAAAATTTATTATCTGAATTTTTTTTCTTATCTTCCTCAAAACTGAATGCCAGTTACAAATGATTGTTTTCTCACTTAGCCACTGAATTAATGTAAAATGGATTTTATATCAGGAAGCCATAGGAATCATCATTACTATTATGATTATCGACCTTACTTAAAATAATTAAGCAAGCACTAATAAGTCATACTATCACTAATGTAATAATATTTCATTATTATTGCCATTAGCATTGGTACTAATAATGAAATGTCACAGGGTAAAGGAAGAGACAATACCTTCAACCATATATTTTTAAAGACACACACACTCACACATACACACACAACTGACACATTCAATGTTGACAGAATCCAGATCAGATTTCTGTTGCATTCCTCAGTATGCAACACTAAATAAATAAACAAACCAAGTGCCCAACCTCAGCACTTTCCCTCCATATGAACAAGCCTCATTCCCCACCTGTTATTTTAATACCTGGAGAAAGCACAG
>PVJC01039236.1:0-16364 GCA_004026665.1 Murina feae | reverse complement strand
TGCAGTTATGAATAAGGCTGTTCTAAACATTTGTATGCAGGCTTTGTGTAGACAACCTAGGTATATACTCTGACTGGGAATGGAATCTACAATCTTTTCGTGTACTGTCGATGCTCCAAACAATTGAACCACCTGTCAGGACTGTGAACTCCTTTTTTAAAGAACCAATCTACTGCATTTTACCTGTTAACTTCATGGTGCATTCTGAAGAAAGTCTTGATCAAGTTAACATTTAAATAGCCATAAGGCAGATACATAGCCTTGTGTCTCAATATATATACTTTTTGACTATGGCTTTGTAGAAATGCAATATTCTCTCTTTTGTAAAATAAATCTTTATTGTTCAGATTATTACAGTTATTCCTCTTTTTCCCCCATAACTCCCCTTCACCAGGTTCCCACCCCATCCCATGCCCTTAAACCCCCATTGTCCTTGTCCATAAGTATAAGATTTTTGTCCAATCTCTTCCTGTACTCCCACACCACCTTCCCCACCAGAGAATTGCCAGTCCACTCCCTTTCTATGACCCTGACTCTATTATATTCACCAGTTTATTCTGTTCTTCATATTTTTTGTTCACTTAAAATGTAATATTCTTTAATTATAAGAATGATCTCCAAGATATATAAACACATCTCTGCTCTAGAAAGTCTAAGACACACTAAAACATGAAAAATTGTCATTGAGGCTCTGTTGCCTGGATGATTAACAGAAATGGAATCAATGAATGTGAAACATTTGGGCAACCATTTCCTTAGAGAAACTCAAGAAGCTGATGTAAAACAAGAAAATTGCTCTTTTTTTGTAAGAGCACCATCTCCCCACTTTTTAAGATTCTGTGATGAAATGCTGAGAAGGACGCACAAGGGGAAAGCTGATTTTCCCTGAAGTGCACATTCTAAATTCCAAGCCAACATTCTTTCAACAAGATTAATATGTGCTATTCATGGTGTTCCCTGGGCAGATCAGAAGTGTGAAGAGCATGGGTATAAGGCTACAAAATAAAATCCTCTGTTATTTTCAGATGTATTTGAGCTGAAACCAACCATAGGAGGAACTCTGATCATCTTTGGGTGAGAAGGGAGCAAATTGTGGAGGGTAAAGTTATAAAACATCAATAATTTTTAGGCAAACCTGATGGTTAATTAAATGGCTGACTTGAAAGCTAATGACTTTACTTGAGAATGTAGAACTTTCCTGCCTTCTAACTTGCAACCGTTAGGAACATAATAAGTGAGACACCTTCCCTAAAGGCTAAAAATACAGAGTAAGTCAACATGAACCCAGGTCAGATGGAGAGGTCAAAACTTTGGGAAAGAACAGAACAACTTATGTCTCTGTTCCATTCTGATTAGTGATTAGTAATTAAAATTCATCCCATCTGGCATGGCACAGTGATTGAGCATCAACCTATGAACCAGGAGGTCACGGTTCAATTCCACATCAAGGCATATACTCAAATTACGGGCTTGATCCTCAGTGTGGGGCATGCAGGAGACAGCCAATCAATGATTCTCTGTCATCGTTGATGTTTCTATCTCTCTCTCCCTCTCACTTCCTCTCTGAAATCAATAAAAACATATTAAATATAATTCAAATTCAATTCATACTTTTATTTACTTAGAGGACAATTGGATTATTTTCTATATTATTGCTGGAATAAATATCTTGTTGTTAATTCTCACCTGAGGGTATTTTTTCATTGATTTTTTTAGAGGGAGTGGAAGGGAAGGGGAGAGACAGAGAGGAACATTGATGTGAGAGAGATAATCAATTGTTTGCCTCCCACATGAAACCAGACTAGGGGTAGGTATGGGCCCTTGGTAGGACTTGAACTGGGACTCTTCACTCTGCAGGCCAGTGCTCTATCCACTAAGCCAAACCAGCTAGGGTTGGACTAAATATCTTAATACCTACATTGTTGCTGGAATGAATAGGTTAATTAATATCTTAATTCTGTAATAATGTAGTTGAAAAATAAAAGCCTTGGGAGAGAGAAGACCTGGGTGTGGACCTGCCTGCTTTTAACTTCTGGGACCGGAGGCAATTCTTTTAGTCTCTCTAGGATTTAGTTTCCTTATCCATATAAGGACAGGACTGAATGATTGTAAGATGCCTTCAACTTCATGATTCTTATGATTTATGAAGCTTGGGTTTCAGAGTTGGCAGACTCACTCATGATTTATCTGAGAAAAATAATATTGTTGACTCTCAAATGAGAGGCTAATATTTCCTGTGGGTGAAAAATTAATTTTTAGCTATCATTAATGTCAAACCAAAGAAAATAGCTTGACTCCAATAAGAAATTTAAAGAGTCTGCCCAAAGATGGATGGCTAGGACTTAGCAGTGTGTGAGTTCCCATAATTAACTGAAACTCCACACAGGAATTCTTTCTAATTTATTAAAAAAATTCTGTGGTTCCTTTTCTTTTCCAAACTAAATATTCTCAAAGAAATAAAAATATGCTTAAGGAGTATACTTAGCTAGGAGCTACTATATTGTATTTTCCTGCTAATATTGTCTAAATCTTGAAATGGTGAAATTAATGTTACAAGGTGATAATAATACTACCCCCCATGTCAATCCACCATTGGTAGTTTCTATTTAACTCCCAAGAAGAAAATGAACTACCAGTCACTTGGAGTGTGTACCTTCAATGCTGGTACTATGAAATTTGGATGAACAAAAGACTAT
This sequence comes from Murina feae, assembly GCA_004026665.1. NCBI lineage: Eukaryota > Metazoa > Chordata > Mammalia > Chiroptera > Vespertilionidae > Murina > Murina feae. The sequence continues at coordinate 13,668 of PVJC01039236.1, read as the reverse complement.
CCTGAGGCCATTTCCATAACCAAAGTGACTCATCTAGTCATAGTTTTGAAGGTCAATGATTACATATGTAAAATATGGCAGTGAATGCTTAGGGGTTAAACAGAGAGGGTACAAACATCAATGACAAACTTGAATGGGCATAAGCAAGAGGCAAGTCCAGAAGGAGGGTAGGATTCTGGCTGACCTAACCAGACCTCTGTCTTTGCTTTGTGGTGTCCTTTCGTCTCCCTTAAGTTCCACGTGTGGCTCTATTCTTGGTTTCAAGGCTTCCTCCAGTCAGATTGTAATAAACTCTGTTCTGGCTCTGCCACTCCTTGACAGATCTCAGGGCCTGGAACACAGTGAACACACCATGAATAATAAAAATAGTGATAAGTGCTGGCATTTATCAAAATCTCATTACATGCTCTATGTGTTTTAGATGTATTGATTCATTTACTCTTTATCATAATCCTGTCAGACAGCTTGGTACTTTAAAAATATGTCAACAAATTCTTTCAGATGCCTCCCTTTAAGAGAAGAGGTCTAATTTCCCTCGTGCATGTGGACAGGACTTAATGACTACTTGTAATGAGTTATACAGACATCCTGAAACTGCGGCCTGCGGGCCACATGCGGCCCGCTGAGGACATTTATCCAGTCCTCCAAAATGAGATATGTGCAGTGTGCATAGGAATTTGTTCATAGTTTTTTTTTAAAAAACTATAGTCTGGCCCTCCAACGGTCTGAGGGACAGTGAACTGGTCCCCTGTTTAAAAAGTTTGATGACTCCTTTTGTGAGACTTTAGAGACAGTTATAAAAAGGCTATGGCTTCTAGCCTTGCCCACATGGCTCAATGGTTGAGCATCAACCTATGAACTAGGAGGTCATGGTTTGATTTCCAGTCAGGGCATATGCCCAGGTTGCAGGCTTGATATCCAGTAGGGATATCCAGTAGGGACACGATGGATGATTCTCATCATTGATGCTTCCATATCTCTCTCCCTCTCCTTTCCTCTCTGAAAGCAATAATAAAAAAATGTATATATAAATATATAAAGAAGTTTGCTGATCACTCACATAAAGAGGGAGACTTGAATTCAAATTCTATGTTGATAGTTTCTACTCATTAAAAGTATGGTGATGAGACAGTTGTATATTAGAAGTATATAGTTTTATAAATTCTGGTAAGCATAATTCTAATAATGTCAGGTATTGATTATTTCTTTTAAACATGAAGATAAGACTTGTTGAGGTTTCTTTTGCTCTGAGTTCATGTGACCATTGATCTAAAAGTCAAGGAAATCTAGGTTTTAATTCCTGTATCATTGCTGAGCTATCCTGGTGAACTTCCCACATTATGTTTTCCTTTCTCATTTGCAAATCTCAGTTTCCTACTTCTAATTTGGAGAGAGAAAGAGGCTGGAAGCTGGTTTTTCCCCAAGTCTCCTTGTTCTCCTTACTTTCTTGTTGTGGAATCCTCAGCAGATGAGGGCTGTGTGGACTGGCTGTGAGGTCCTGGGGCAAAAAGTGACTGCTTCTGTTTTAAATGGAGAGTTCCCTCCATTTCTTGAGAACCAGAGTCCAGAGAGGCGAGGTTGCTGCCTGAAGCCACTAAGAATGAATGACAGGGCTTCATAATCTATTTTTTCACTGCTGTAACATTTACTTCCAAGTCTTACCTGAGCGTGGGATGATTCTGTACACAGCCTTGAGGTGTGACCTTTACAACATCTATCTTGTATTCTTTGTACCACAATGATTCAGGTCTCTCTTATCTTCCTAATGGATTGAAAATTCTTAGAGTCAGAAAAATGAAAATAGTGGTTGTCTATAACATACTTTAATATGTTCTAAAGCTACTAATAAGTGAAAGGATGGATGAATGGATGAATGGATGAATCGATGGATGGAAACCTGAATGGACGATGGATGGATGCAACTGTACAGCACATTTAATTTTCCTACTAAAGCTGCATTGTTAGATGTGCACTGAAATAAGAAAAAAAATCTTGAGTATTGTGAATTTATAGGTGGTGTTCAAAACAGGCATTTTACTTTAAATAAAAATTGCCTTAAGGTTGAAGTTCACTTTTGTTGTTGTTGCTAATTCTCACCCAAGGACATTTTTTCATTGATCTTTTAGAGAGAGTGGAAGAGAGAGAAAGACAGAGAGAAACATCAATGTGAGAGAAACACATCAATTGGTTGCCTCCAGCATGTGCTCCTACCAAGGCCCACAGGCTGATGCTCTATCCACTGAGCCAAATGGGCTAGGATTTAAAGTTCACTTTTAAAAATTCATTTTATGGTCAAATTTTTACTAATTTATCTATTGACAATGTTTTACAGTAGAAAAATAACACATGGTGTATGTAAAATGATATATAAGAAAGCATAGGCTATTTCTAGCTTGGAAGATGTCATATTTTAACAAATCTATTGTATTTTATCTGTTTCCATGTGCACAAATCATTTTATTTTTGGCTGGGAATGAAAGTTAATTTATCATTAGTTTATATTTTGCCTTTTCCTCCAAAGAATTAGAAGCTATTTGATGCTAAATCATAATGCAAATACATGGCTCATAATCATGGGCTGTTTTGTCGGCTCTTACAATGTTTTCTAACACTAAAACCAAGTTATAATACACCAGATTAGAGATACATAAATGACTGCCTTCAGAGTAAGAACAAGTAATAAAGGAACGCTTTCTATAACTAGGAATAAGATGGGTTTGAAGTGGGATGGTGAGCATTGATTCCCAGTGGTTACCTAGAAAACGGAGAGTGAGACTTTGGCTGGGTCTATCTAGATATTGGCCAATAAATAATTTTGGCTATGAAACTTAGATTTTGATAGTAATAGTTGCAAGTAATTTTAAATTATAAAAATGCCTTCTCATTAAGATTTAAATGATGTAAAAATTCACTGCTTACTAAAGGCCAAGGACACCAAGTGACATATTAGGCACCTAATAAGCCAGTAGCAGCACATTGGGTCATGCTTCTAATCTCTCTGACTTCTTCAATATCTCTTCTTCCCCCAGCCGAGAAAGCTGTCTGCTTTTAAGTCATCTTATATGATTGGGGCAAGTCATCTAGATAATCTCTGAATCTTAAAGTCAACTGGCTTGGCACTTTAGTTACATCTGCAAAGCCCTTTATGCCATGTAGCATAGGATAATTATGGGTATAATACCACAGGGTGAAGGTCATGTGAACCAAGATTCTGCCTACCACAGACATAAAACTAGAAAGTGGCAGATTCAAATGCAAATTGAGGTCTAAGTAGTTTCAAAGTCTATATTCATCCATTATACCATCAAGACAGTATCCATGGATTAAAATAAGAAAAACATTTTAAAAAATACAGTTGAGCATCCCCAATAGAATATGAATAATTGATATCATGAAACTACCCATGTTCCCTTCCTAAAATTAATGACTTGAGAATATAATACAGAATCGATAAATCAAAATGTTGAATTCAAAAGAGTAACTGTTCTATGATATTGGACAAATTACTGAAACTGTGTTTTAAAATGCTCATCTGAAATATGGAGATGATAATAACAGTACTTACTTCATAGAACTATTACGTGATTAAATGTGGTAAAGCACACCCTGGCTATGGTGTCTCATTGGTTGAGCATCGACCTATGAACCAGGAGTTCAGGGTTCGATTCCCAGTCAGGGCACATGCGTGGGTTGCAGGCTCAATCCTAAGTGGCGGGGGTGTAGGAGGCAGCTGATCAGTGATTCTCTCTCATCATTGATGTTTCTACCTCTCCCACTCTCTCCCTTCCTGCCTGAAATAAATAAAAAAATATTTTTAAAAAATGTGGTAAAGCACATCAGACAATTTCTAGTGCATAGTAAATGCTCAATAAATACTTGTTATTATACACATGCAACAGTGCCCTTGACTTTATAATAACATTTATCACACTTTTCCTAACTGCTTGTTTAATTATCTATGTTCTTTTCTTGGCTGTAAGCCTCGTAAGAGCAGGGAGTACCTCTTTTTTCACTGCAATATTTCTAGCATCTGGTATTGAGCTTGGCATGCATGAGGGTACTCAGTAAATATTTGCTGAATACATGAGTGAATAATTTTGGATGAAATCTCTCAATTATTTTTAACATGGTGTGGGTCAAATAAAATGCATATGAGGTCTGCATTTGGCCTAGGAATATCCAATTTGTGATTTCTGCCAAAAAGTATGGCTATAATAATTTAACATGAAAGTTTTTTCAGACATATGTTATTAATCTTCTAAAGAACTCTAGAAGAATCTATAAACATACATAGTATGTCTAATTTTAAATAAAATAGATGCTGGTGAAACTCTGATATTTTAATAGTTCAGATGATTTCAAATACTTCTTTCCCAAACTTGTAAGAATGACAAAGTTGTTTTATTCTCTCTTCCTTTGAATTAAAAACAATTTTACCTGTTTTTAAAAATGACAATGTGTCTTGATAGCTCTCTAATTATGGCTCATAGCATTTTACCCATTCTCAGAGATATACTGCATTTGTTATTTATTCATTAGAGGTCTGGTGCATGAAATTCAGTTGGGGGGAAGGATCCCTCAGCCTGGCCTGCACCCTCTCACAGTCCAGGAGCCTCACAATTGATTGCCACACAGAAGGAGGCCCTGCCCACCCGCTGCAGCCCGCTGGTCAGTAACCTGGGTCTCCCTCTTTGGGTGATCATGGACCCCCCTGATTAATTACCCCACTGGCTGGTTGCCTGGGCCTCCCTCTGAGGGGTAATCATAGGGTGATGGTGGAGCCCCCTGACCAATCGCATTACACCTGCCTTGGCTGGCCAGGTGCCAGTGGGTGTCATAGCGTGGTGGTCAAATGGTTGTTCTACTGTTCCCTTATATTATTTAATCTAATAAAAGAGTAATATGCAAATTGACCCTCACTCTGTTACACCCAAGCCACGCCCACCAGCTGAGCCATGCCCACAAGCCAAGCAGAGCGGCTGTATGCAAATTATTCCAGCCAGGATGGCAGCCGGCAGCCATGGAACTAGAGCAAATAGTAGGCTTCCGTTGCACCAACGATGGAGGAAACTGCCTGCCGAGGCCGGCTGGGCCTCTGCTCAAGGCAACAATGTTTCAATTATAGAAGCCATGGAGCTGAAGCAAACAAGAGGCTTCCTTGCCTGCTTAGGCATCTGCTCAAGGCAACAGAGTTTCAATTATAGAAGATAAATAAACCCCAGAAACCTGATTCCAGCCAGCCTTGCTGGGACGTTGGGTCAATGGGAGCTGTGGCCAGACTGAAACAGCCTTCAGCCCCTCACCCAGGCTGGCCAGGCACGCCAGCAGGTGGACATCCCCCAAGGGGTCCCAGACTGTGAGAGGGCATAGGCTGGGCCAAGGGACCCCCCCCTCCCCGAGTGCACAAATTTTTGTGCACCAGGCCCCTAGTTATAGATAAGACCAACAGGCTGCCCCTTGAGGAGGACCAGAGCTACACTTCTAGAGGGAGTCAGCTCAAATTAGCCTTTGATGGCCAGGCTCTGTGTTCCCTACTGGTCCTTGACATGTAGTCTCTCCACTCAATATTTAACTTGGTGGCATTTGGTACTTTGATATTATCTGAAAAGAAAAAAAAACAATGACTTAACTCCAGTCAAGGTAGCATTGAAAAGGTTTCCTGGAATAAAAATTAATATATATAGAAATGCAGAGACACATTCATTATTAGGACGAGGGCCAGAAATTCATTATGAAAAAATAATTGCAGAAAAGTTTATGTAATTAGGTACTGCAGTTTCAATAACCCTAACACATTGCTGATATAATTATACACACAACTATTTTAATCACATTTCAGTGGCTGTCTAGACAGACTGGTAGACTCTCTGGATCCGAAATTTAGTTAAACAGAGAGAAGAAAACTCTAAAAGAGGGAAGATACTGTATGGCTCTGGTGTTTTGTTTTTGAAGATGTGGTTTGGTGATGAATAATCTTATGAAGAGAGAGAGAGAGAAAGTTTTAGAAATGTGAGATATTGGGTAAAAGAGACGGATAGAGAAGCTGTTATATTTGTGAAACCCCTTGCGGGGATTATTTTGTAACTCTAACTGTGAACCATGTCCACATTAGATTTTGTGTGTTTGGTGTTAAATAACGTCAAAGTTTTTTAAAAATAGCTTTTCCATTTTCTATTTATCCTCTCATGATTTCTCTGTTCCCTTTTCTGCTGCCCTTCCAAGAAAGAGGTCTAGGCTATCTTTCAATTTTTACTTTTGTTAGTGTATTTTGTAATAAAAATTTCACATTTGAGAATGCAGTTTTTAAATATGGACCCAGTAAAAAAATAATCTCAGCTTAAAGCTGGAGTCTGGAAGACTCAGACACAGTTAAATAATCTGCAGAGAGGAGCTTGGGAAAAGTCCAAGCAAAGTGTAAAATTTTGCAGTTTATGATGGAACTTATGACATGAGATCATAAGAAACCTTTCAGCTTTTACCTGATTCTCTGGAACCCACTTTCTGAAGGACAGCTAGCTGATATGTGAGGAGATTAACCTAGACCGCCCTGTTGTGAGGAAGCCCAAGCAGTTACACCCTTTCCACTGCTTCATCTATTGTGACGACTCCCAAACACATATGCATTTGGCAGACCTCACCGAGCCTCAGAGTCACGTACTTTCAGGTCTACTTCACATCTCTGCTTGGAAGTCCTGTCCTGCAAGCATCTTAATATTTGAGACTACTTGACTTCTAGTCCTCCTAAATCTCTCTGCCCTTCAATTTCTCATCTTGGAAATTGGTTCCAAAATCCATGCAGTACTCTAGTCTAAATTTAAGAGTAAGCCTTCGTTTCTCCTCTATCAAACACACAGCTAATACAACCATAAATACTATTAAATCTGCATCTACCAATGGACCTTGATTTTTTTGTTTTCTTCATCTCCATCGTCTGCATCATCATCTCTTTCAATAGCCCCCCTTACAACAGCCTCCCAGCCTTCTTTCCTGCCATGTACCCACCAGCTCAATCATGTCTTTAAAATGTTAGCTGGATCTTCTGACGCCCCTACATGAACATTCAAATGGACCTGATTTTGAACTCCACTGCAGTGCTGGGACCTTAAATAGCCCCCCAAAATATCAAAGTCTTTTTTTAATAATTGAGATTTTATTGTTTGCTTTGAGGATCAGTACACAGACATTTCAATTTGTACACAATTCTTGCCATACATACCAAAATGTAAAGTCATGTAGTTGTGGTTCTTTCCTAAATAGTTATTCCAGTGACTTTCCAGCTTAAAATTTGGAGACTAATTTTCCTTAATAGAGTATCAAGTACCAATATCTTCAAACATTGCTATGCTGTTATGTCCAAGTCCCACTAATTCACAATTTTACATCATATAGACTACATAATCAAATTTCCAATCTTGCATAGCACATTGACAAAGTTACTAGGAAAACTGGACTACCACACCAAAGATGTTCCAGATGCACAGAATTCTGACAGGGAGAGCCAAGATCAAGGAGTGGTTTTCTTTAGGAAACAATTCTACCAAAAACATGTGAATAGAAGTAATTTAAAATGTTCAAGACATAGCAAATGCATGAGTGACTCCAAATTGCCATTTAGTATGCTTGGTATTATAGGATATAAAAACGACCCTCATATATGGAATGTTAGCTGACACCCAAGACAATGAAAGCCTCCCACCATATTCAATATCCCACTGTTTTCTGGTTGTGCCAAAAAAGAAACAACCAGCAAATGATTTCACCTCTTAAAAAAAAGCATTTACCCTTAAAACAATGGGATGAGTTGGAATTCCCTCCTTCTTAAAAATGCATCTAGAGCTACTAAAAAAACTTGCATTTACAAAATAGGTGATAAAAATATTCCTCTGGATGGTACAAGAAGGGACACAGGAACCACTGATAAGACCTGGTACATGACAATAATCAGACTAGGCTTCTTTTTCTCCTGTTTCATCTGACGCTGGACTCTCCTCCTTTTTAGATTCTTTGTCTTCCGCAGGTAGATTTTCTTTAGGTTCCTGGTCAGCCTCTTCTGCCAGCTTTCCTTTTACTCCCCCTTTCCCTGTCATTTGCACCTTTTAATCTGTAGATTTATCCTTTCCTGTCACCTTTCTGGGCTTCGTTTCCACTTTTGCAGGAGTAGGTTTGGCTGACAACGTGGCCGACCTCCTCTTGGGCTCCTCTGAGGTCACCCCTTGGCAGAGCTGACCTTCCTCGGGGGCATCGTGGCAGTGGATTGGGCATGTGCTGGGTGTCTGAGGGCCCAGGCATGCCGAGTGGTTTCGCGGCTGCTCCTCTCACTGCCCAAGCTGCTTGGATCCCATCAAAGTCTTTCATACCCTTTTTCTCATGGATATGGGTTGATATGGTTATGGGCATAAATAAAATTGAGAGCATCAGGAGGAAATATTATAATTTTGGACTGGTTGGGAAATTTTATTTATAAATTTGTTGCGACTTTTGCCCCCATTAATCCAGACTTAAGGTGAGTCCCAGAGTACAAAAGTGCCTCAGACATTGAGAAGGCAATAAACCCTCCTGAGATTCTGTGAGCCAAGTGGATCCTGTTGCCTTTATGACAGAGGCCCCCCAATAGGCCATGGTGACTCCTTGAAAAAAGGAACATGGCACTTATGACATAATTTAACCTAAATTATATGTTTTAGACCTTCTTGAAAGATATCACTGCTGTCCATATTGATCCAGACATTTATCCTGGTCAATTATAGGGTCTCCAGAGAATTATTTTTAAAGTATTGGGAAAAGTGTGATATTTAATCCCTTCTTGGTGAGGTTTAGCTTACCAATAACTAGCCTACCTATTGAGGAAGAGTGAGTTGGATTAATTCACACAAGCAATAAATTACAGTGTTAAGAAAAAAGTAAAGAGGAAGAGACAAACAGTATAAGCATGTTATGAAACTATTGACAAAAATTTTAAACCCAATTTATTTATTCATTAATAAAAAATAACTGGCAGTATAGGAAATGGTGATAAATTAGCCTTGATGCTAAGAAATGAGGCCCAGGAAACATCTGCATAACAATTAGGAATCAAGTGATAACCTATGAGTAATATATTATCAGGTTGCATTGGCTGCAAAATCAATGGCCACTGTGAATAGATGCATTACTCTGGAATTAAGAAAGTTGGGTGTTGTGAGGAGGCATTATATTGACTTGGTTTTCAACTCTTGAAAGAGGCAGTTTAGGAAGTGGGTGGCTTTGTGCACAGCATATGTGACATAGTTAACTCTGTACAACATGCATAGAATTCAATTGTTATGTTGACTATTTAGTATTCCAATCTTTCCTCTCTCATCATATTACTGTTTTGACTCGGGGTGCTGCCTTTACATTCTAACCTAAAATTTTTACACCCTTCAGAAGCATTAAAAACTGACTGTTAGACTTAGCAAGAGGATGCATTAAGTGCCATGTCAAAGTAGGTCATGAATTAATTAAGTTGCATTAAACTTTGGTGATTGTCAGTCTTGAGTCTTTTAGCCTCCCTGGGATAATGTAGGGATTTTAATATGATTCTCTATGGTGATTGATTTGAATTTCTAGGACAGCAATTAGAGAAGAGGATACTTACCTGGTTGAAGATTGCTCCTCCCAGGTGTTATTTCAAATGAAACAGCTTTGTGGTATATTAAGGTAGCCAATAGTTGTATCTTTGAGAGCCTACAAAGACCCAGATTTACTAGACTTGATGCCCTTCTTTGCTAAGAACCATGCAACATGCTAGTGTACATTCAGAAATGCAGGAAATCTACCAGCCTGACCTCATGTGATGTGGACTCATGTAGCTTATTCTTCTCAAACCCTAGTGGCAACCTTTGAAAAGAAACTCATCCAATTAGCAGCTGTGTGGCCCTACAATTCCCAGTGTTATCCAGATCAGAAATTCAAATAGAATGAGCTGAAAAGACCACCTTTTCTTTTGAGAGTCAGAGTGCTAATGAGTACTTATCAAATGGTTATATAAGTTATAATGTGACTGGTAAAGAGCTTTAGGACAGAAATGTATGAGCTAATGATAGTTAAAAGTCAAAATTTCTAAAATAGAATCTAGGCCATAAATATGCTATTGGTGTCTGTAAATGGTATATAGTTAGATATAAAAATTTAGTCTTAAATTCCAGTAATCTGATATGTAATAAACTATGTGTATATCATCTATTATATACTCATTCATCCATTCATATATATGTATACATTCACACATATCCTATACTAGGGGCCCAGTGCACGAAATTCATGCACGGAGGGAGGGTGGGGGTCCCTCAGCCCAGCCTGCCCCCTCTCACAGCCTGGAACCCCTCAGTGGATGTCCTATGATGGCCTCAGTCTGCCAGGCACCTTGTGTGTGTGTGTGTGTCACCACTGGGGACCTGCCCCCAGCCATATCTGAGGCTTGGAGCAGTCCTCCTGTGTGTGTCTACCTGCTGGGGGCCTGCCCCCAGGCACACTGTGGAGGTTTGGAGCAGCCACCCCCTCTATGTTGATCTCTCAGAATCTTGCCCTCCCCTGCATGTCGTTCTCTTTTTTGAGCTGTGGCCAGGGCTGGGTGCTGCCTGCCTCCCAAGGTTGCCTACTGCCCATCTTCCTCCAGCCACCAGAAAGCAGGGAAAACCCCGCTTTGTGGTCAGGCCAGCCTTTTCCTGCTCTCTGATCCCCGGAAGGGACCTGGAAAGCCACCAAGCAGACCCCCAGCCCCCAAGAGCTTGCTTTCCCGCTCCCCAGTGTCCCCCCAAAGGGCCTGGGGAGCCGCCAAGCAGGCCGCCGACTCTTTCTCACTCACCTGTCCCCTGCTGCCTTTCTTTCCCACTCCCTGGTGCCGCCAAGGGGTCTGGGTAGCTGCCAAGCAGGACCCCGGCCCCTGCAGCCTTGCTTTCCTACTCCCCGGTGCCCCACAAAGGGCCTGGGCAGCCGCCAAGCAGTCCGAGACCCCCCGCTGCCTCTTTCCCGCTCCCCGGTACCCTGCAAGGGGCCTGGAAAGCCCACCAAGCAGGCCACTGACCCCCTGCCGCCTCTTTCCCACTCCCCGGCCCGCCACCTTGCTTTCCCACTTTCTGGTGCCCTGCAAGGGGCCTGGAAAGCCCACCAAGCAGGCCACTGACCCCCCACTGCCTCTTTCCCGCTCCCCGGTGCCCTGCAAGGGGCCTGGGAAGCCCACCAAGCAGGCCACTGACCCCCTGCTGCCTCTTTCCCGCTCCCCAATGCCCCGCAAAGGGCCTGGGGAGCCACCAAGCAGGCCGCCAACCCTGTCACCTCCTTCCCATGCTCCGGTCCTGGGTCCTGCGCTGTTCTGTCCTGCAGCCGCTCCGTGCACTCGGGAGGTCCCTCAGCCCGGCCTGTGCCCTCTCGCAGTCTGGCACCCCTCTGGGGATGTCCACCTGCTGGCGTGCCTGACCAGCCTGGGTGAGGGGCTTTAAGGCTGCCCACAGCTCCCATTGACCCAATGTCCCAGCAAGGCTGGCTGGACGCAGGTTTCTGGGGTTTGTTTAACTTCTATAATTGATGCTGTTCCTTTAAGGCGAAGCCTAATAAGAAGCCTCCTCTCTGCTTCACCTCGCAGCTTCTATAATGAAACAATGTTACTTAGTGCTCAGGCCCGGCCTGCTGTTTCCTTCAGCTCCCAAGGATTCTATGATTTATACATTGTTGTAAACATGTTTTGCTTTCAGGCAAGGATAAGCGAGCTGGCGCGCAGACAGTTTCACTTTCACTTCTGCTGCAATGGAAGCTGTCGTTTACTCCATGAGTGACGGCCACCATGTTGGCTGGGTTAATTTGCATACAGTCACTCTGATTGTTTGTTGGGCGTCCCAAAGAAACAGTCAGTTTCAATATTATGCTTTTATTAGTTAAGATAATAAAAGGCTAATATGCAAATTGACCAAACGGTGGAACGACCAGTCACTATGACGTGCACTGACCACCAGGGGCGGATGCTCAATGCAGGAGCTGCCCCCTGGTGGTCAGTGCAGCGGTGGTGGTGGAAGCCTCTTCTGCCTCCACGGCAGCACTAAGGATATCTGACTGCCATCTCTTGGACTGAGAGGGTGCAGGCTGGGCTGAGGGACCTCCCCTCCCTCCAAATGCATGGATTTCATGCACCAGGCCTCTAGTATGGTATAAATACATGTATGATGTATATACACACATATACATAAAGGGATGTAGATATAAAAGAATATATAAAACAGTCCATATAAAGCCTTTGTATCTATATCCTTTCTCTCTTTCTCTCTCTATATCTGTATACATTTATGCATTTTTCTTTTTATATATATTAATTTTTATAGAGAGAAAACAGCTCCTCAATGGAGCAAGGGGAAGGTAAATGTAGATACTTGTGCACCAGCTCACAAGGGTCAAGAAGAAACTCTTTGTAGGAGCCCGGAGAGACATGGGAAGAGAGATTGCTCTTAAAAATATCATCCACTCAGCAGCTACATTAGAAATAACATCCTTCATTGTGAAGGCAACTGAGAAAGGAAAACATTGAGCTGTGGTGGTGGCCAAATCAATTTGCTGAAATTTCACAGCTGTCTTTCTACAAGTGGGACTCTTGTTGGCATCGAGGAACATGTGGGTGAAGACTAGACATAGAAGAATGTCAGCTTGGCTTCTTCTATGCAGATAGACTCTCGTAGCTGCTTTCAGTCCTGAGCAAGTAGTTTAAAGGATGACAAAATTAAAACTTTTTATTATTATTAAACAAATCAACTTATTTCCTTTGGAGTGTATATGAGGTTCCTGAGACCTGTATTTGCTGCTAACTTTTAATCATTATATTTACCTGTCATTCTCATGTTTCTTCTTAGTTATCACACAGTTTCATGGTGTCCTGCCTAAATGGGCTCCTCTGTGCTTGGTGACAACTCTGTTCTTCCCACCCAGGATAAGACACGGCCTATTGCCATCTGGGAAAAAGTGGGCTATCTGTTTCCTTCTCAGCAGCAGGGACATTGGTCATGTTGCTAGTGCTCCACCATTTTGGTAACTTGCCACTGTCCCATGGTTTCCTCTGCTGCTTCTGCCACCTGCTGACCAACTTTTCTAAATGTCTTGAATTCAGATTCCCCAGGAAAGACCTGATTCCATTAGCCAGCCTATACCGTGTTTCTCTTGGACATACCTCTGAGACTACTTGGCATCAGATGACACCTTCATCTCCTGCCTACCCTAAATGGGATTGGAGTAGTGGGTCACGTGATATGGTTCAAAGTCATTTCCATGCAAGGAAATGCCTGCATTGAGAGCAGGTTTCCTGCAGGAGGGATTTGGGCATTTCTCTGGGCTGTAATGGACTTGGGCTCTGTGCAGTGAGAACCCTGCCTCCCAGGGTGGGTGTAAGCATAGAAAGAGAATGCTAAGTGCCCAGCATAGTGAGACTTAGCAAAGCCTGGGACTCCTCCTGCCTCACTGTCTTTTGCCTAGAACGTGTGGCACATATGGGATAGTATTTAACTGTGTAAGTACCTGGATTCAGATCCCAGCTTTACCACTTCCCAGCTATGGGAACTTGAGTAAACTGCTGAACTTCCCTGGGTTCTTTCTTATACGTCTAACTAGGGGCCCAGTGCACGAAATTCATGCATGGGGGCCGGGGATGGGGGTGGTCCCTCAGCCCAACCT
>PVJC01039235.1:0-16363 GCA_004026665.1 Murina feae | reverse complement strand
AGGCTGCCCACAGCTCCCATTGACCCAACGTCCCAGCAAGGCTGGCTGGACGCAGATTTCCGGAGTTTTTTCTCCTATAATTGATACTGTTCCTTGATACACTGTAATTGATACACTGTTCCTTTAAGGCGGCCTTCTAACTACTAACGAAGCCTCTTCTGCTTCACCTCACAGCGTCTATAATGAAACAATTGTTGCTTTTACTGGTTAGGCCGGAGCTGCTCTTTCCTTCAGCTCCGGAGGATTCTATGATTGTTACAATGTTTCAAAAAGCTGTGTTTCGCTAGAGGCAGTTTAATTGGAGCTGAGCTGAGGGGTGCAGCTTCACTTTTGCTGCTGCCGCAATGGAAAGGGCTGTTTACTCAGGTCCGGGAGTGGCGGCCGCCATGTTGGCTGGGCTAATTTGCATACAGCCGCTCTGATTGGCTGGTGGGCGTGGCTTACCCTGTCTCGGAGAAACGGTTAATTTTAATATTTCGCTTTTATTAGTTTAGATTATAGGAGATTCTGTTTAATTCTTATTTTATTGATAAGGAAATTTCATCTTGGGGGTAATGTTTCTGAAAACAAGTCTAGGTCTGCCTGACTCCCAGACCTGGCAGGAGAGTGTGGTAGGTGTTAGCACAGGACCTAGAGCTAGACAGCTTGGATTGTATCCTGGCTTCACCTAAACCAACACTGGAATTTTGGGTGAGTTGCTTAATCCCACTGTGCCTCGGTTTCCTCATCTGTAAAGTGGAGATGATGAATCCCTTCCTCGCAGGCTGTTGTGAGGATTAAGTGAACTAATATTTGTAAAGTCCTCAGCACAGGGTCCAGCTTGGATAATAGGTGCTTCGTAAACATACACTATATTCATCATGCTTCCCTAACCCACCTTATTTTCAGAGTATGTAAGAAAAACAGTCAGACGCATGGCAAGTCCATGTGTCAGGCTTTCTTTGACCTTCAAATGATGAGCACCAGCTCTACACAAAAGGCTGTGCTAGGAAAAAAGCCAAAAATATCAGTTGCTTTCTTCTATGGAGTGCCCTGTCTTGGGCATTCTGCATACATTATCTTATCTAATCCTCATAGCAGAACAGTTCCTTGTGCTACACCTGAAGAAACTGAAGCCCTGGGAAGTCAAGTGACTTGTTCAAGGCCAGTCCTCTTATTTAATTTAGTGATAGAGCTGGAACCAGATGGCTGGTCTTATGCTCTTTCTCAGGCATCACACTGACTCCTGAATAGAAATGGCTGCAATTTAGTAGACTGAAATTCTCTGCAAGTGATCAACAAGTGTAACAAGAAAAGAATATGGTGCTAGAATAAGTTTGCCTTAACCGCACAATCTCTCAAGACCTTTAAAACACTAGTGCCCCGTGATGCTGCTGGTGTAGTAATATGTTGCATTTCTGAAACATTCCTGGATATATCTCAAGGGACTAGTACCCCAGGAAGCACACTTGGGAAATGACTTCCAGTTGAATGTGCTAAGAGTACCCTTCTTAGGTTTAAAGATCACAGGGAAGGGAGCGGTATAGGGACTGATCTGATTAGAGGCTTTGAGGGGAAACAAGCAAGCTTTCATTTAATAGCCTCTGATCTGCAAAGACTTAGGCCAGGGCATCTACTAAGAGAAAGGCTGAGAGTGAGATGTATGGTGGTTTATAGGAGAGACACAAAGGCTCAAAAATTTAGAGCCTAAATGGTTGTGGAGAATTGGGAGTTCTATGTACATTTTGTGTTTGTCAGCTATCCTAATTGCTTTATTTGATTGACTCCTTAAATCCCCACAAAAACTGAGCCGGGCTGGTAGCCTTAACCCTTGTTAAAAATCCTTGTTACTACCCTTGTTGAAACTAAGGGAGCTTAAGTAACTTGCTCAACACACCATGGCTAGTGGGTGACTTCCAGCCCCGGTTCATCTTTGAACTCTAAACACTGCAGCAGACACCATATCTAATCTAATAAAAGAGTAATATGCAAATTAACCATCACTCCAAGACACCTAAGCCATGCCCACCAGCCAAGCCATACCCACCAGCTGATCAGAGAGGCTGTATGCAAATTAACCCAGCTAAGATGGTGGCCGGCAGCCACGGAGCTAGAGCAAACAGGAGGCTTCCATTGCACCAGCGATGGAGTTGAAACTGCCTGCCTAGGCCTGCTGGGCCTCTGCTCAAGGCAACAATGTTTCAATTATAGAAGCCACGGAGCTAAAGCTTCTGCTCAAGGCAACAAAGTTTCAATTATAGAAGATAAATAAACCCAAGAAACCTGATTCCAGCCAGTCTCGCTGGGACCTTGGGTCAATGGGAGCTGTGGGCAGCCTGAAAATGGCCCTCAACCCCTCACCCAGCCTGGCCACACCCCCATGGGGTGAGGGTTCCCACTGGGGGGCTTGTCCAGCTTACAAACAGCCATCAGCCCCTCACCCAGGCTGGCCAGGCATGCCAGCAGGTGGACATCACCCGAGGGGTCCCAGACTGTGAGAGGGCACAGGCCGGGCTGAGGGACCCCCCTCAGTGCACAAATTTTTGTGCACCGGGCCCCTAGTCTTATTCATAAGATATAATCAACCCCTATGGTGCTGGACACTTAGTTGGTCTTCAGGAAATCCCGTACCCACCTCCCTTTCTCATAGTTTACACACGAGTATGAAATAGACACAAGTGAGATTTCAGTAGGGAATGCAGGCCTGAAAATTCCATCTCAGAGAAAGAGTCTAAACTCATCCCTTATGTCCCATCAGCCATTGCCAGGCTGTGTCAAGCCTGTCTCCACTGCAGACTTGGAGTGCTCCTCTCTCCATTCTGCCCTCCACCTCCTCCAAGTTCCGGCCATGGTCTCCCACCCTAGGCTGTCATGCATACAGCTTTCCTCTTTTTAAATCCTTATTCATGCAAAGACATCAAGGAAGAGAGGATTGAATAACTTGCCCAGTGTTGCTAGGTGTGAGGGGGAGCTAGCAGTAACTCAGAGTCTGAGGAATTCTGCTGCGCCTGTAAGTTCCATGAGGGCAGGCATTCTGTCTTAGTCATTCCTGTTTTAGCAACACCAAACAATGCCAGATGCAGCAAATGCTTAGTACAAATCTGAGACAGGATTTCCCTCTTGCTGAGGGCCTTGTTTTTGTTAGTGTCCTGACACAATCCTCTGTCCTCAGCACTGCACCCCAGGTATTGAATACCGTCTTTCCAGCCCAACAAGCAGAAAATGAAGCCAAAGCCAGCTCTTCCATCTCCATCGACGAGTCACAGCCTACCACAAACATCCAAATACGGCTTGCTGACGGCGGGAGGTTGGTGCAGAAATTTAACCACAGCCACAGGTACCTTATATTGTCTGGCCTGCCTTATTTTAGGAGGGTCCCAGAGATTCCCACCAAAGGGGGAAGCAGGGGACTGTTTTTTCTTCTAACCCCAGCAGGCACTCCATGCTTTTTGAAAAGGAGGCAATGGAATGGAAAGCATGCAAGTCTGAATGAAGCCTTTGGCCCCTAATTCCATTAAATGTGGCCAGTGATTGCTCTTTTACTTACTGTGGTTCTCATTCCTTAACTGTAAAATTAGGGGATTGGATTCCTTAGGGATTTTTTTCAGCCATCAAACTCTTTGTTAAAGGAAATCTCATGCTAAATCCCAAATGTAGAACATAAAATTTGAACAGCTGTGCTTGATAGAGAGGAGAGGCGAGATAGTACTAGCATCCCACCCATGGCTTTCTCCACCTCCTTCCCACAAGGGGCCTCTGAAAATGACCAGGCTATTAAGGTCTCTTCCAGATCTGTCATTTGAGAATTCCAGAACACCTGCGCTACTATCTCAGATCATCTGGCCTGGATCAAAGCAAACTGCCTCCCTCATTTTAAAGACACAGAGTAATGAATGATTAGCATGGGAGGGTAGAGTAAAGATATTTGACAACTCCTTTTTCTAGGCTAGCAGTGTCTAATGTCATCAATCATAGGCCAGGTGAGCCAGAACCCACATGTGGGACTCAATGAATGGCTTGACTATCCTTGAGTGTTGACAAGGTTCACGTGTCCAGTAAGCTGTGAAACAAGCCCCAGGAGCACATGGAATCTTTGTTCAAACATTTCTTGTTCAGTAGGAACTGTTCCTACACTGTCAGGTGCTTTGTGTTTAAGGGAATTAATTCCTGTCACTTGTCTGAGTTCTTTGCCTCAAATGTAGGCAGGGAGCATAGCATGAAGAACTGAAAGGAGAAAGAGGGTGGAGTAAAATTGGCCAGGCCTTGGGACCGCAGTAAGGAGATGGGTGCTTCTCCCAAAGAAAAGGAGTAACCCTGAAGGGTTTGAGGCCAGGGCATGGCCTGCTCAGATGGGCTTCCAAAGGAGAGCTTTGGCCCCTCTGGAGAAGATGGGGCCAGGGGAGGGGACTTGGGGGATGTGATGCATCCCTCTGCAGGGTGGGGTTTGTGGGCAGCAGAGAAAGGCACTGCTCACCCACTTCTCACTCACCCCTGCTCCACCAGGATCAATGACATCCGACTCTTCATTGTGGACGCCCGGCCGGCCATGGCCGCCACCAGCTTTGTCCTCATGACTACTTTCCCGAACAAAGAGCTGGCTGATGAGAACCAGACCCTTAAGGAAGCCAACCTGCTCAACGCCGTCATCGTGCAACGATTAACATAACCACCCGGCCCTGCCAGGTGGCCTCACCTTCCTCCTGTGTTTCCCATGGCCAGCTGCCCCGTGGAGACTGCCCCTCCCACCCCCTCTTGAGCACCCAGCAGTCCAGTGCCGTCTCCTCTGTAGCTCTGGGTTCTTAGATCTCCGTTGGACATTTGTTTTCTCCTTAGTTGCATTTCCTGTTTTTTTTGTGACGATCAATGGACTTTAAAGAAAAAAAATAAAAACAACTAAAAAAATTGAAGGAATATCACCAGCATGTTCCAGGGAACCTCTCCCACTAAAGCAGGCTTTGATTGCTTTAAAATAATTATGTCCAGGGTGTGTGAGAAGAACCTTCCTTCCTGCATAAATTGCTTGTGGCCTACAATACCCATCTACTTGTGTGTCCACCTGCCTCTCCCATGATGACTAGTGGAGGATTTCCCCCTTTATAAGGAAGGAAGTGGGAGTCTTATAGAAAAAGGATTCTCAGCCACTTACTCCCATAAGAACAAATCTCTTGACCAGATAAAACTAGGCAGCAGCAAAAGTCCCCCAGATATAGATGTACATGACTCGTTCAGATGAAAATAAATATTCCCTGTGCTCCTTTCGCTCACACCCTGGGAAGTTGGAACCAGTTGAGATTCTAATTTCACCTGTCCTGCCCCGGGCTTTTGCTCCATCATCTGGGCCATTTGTCACCCTGGTGATTCTCAGCTGTCATTGCTTTAGTACGTGTGCGAAAGTGTATACCTAGGGAATAGATGGGATATCTTTTCATTGGGAAACAGCTCATGCCAACCTGGGTTCAGAGTCAGGGTATCTTAGTGAGAAATAATCAAAATATCACTGAGCATCGTAGCCGGTGTATCTCAACGGTTAGAGCGCATCAAAGGATCTCAGGTTCAATTCCCGGTCAAGGGTGTGTACGTGGGTTGCAGATTTGATACCCTGCCCTGTCAGGGTATATGCAGGAACAGCCAATCAGTGTTTCTGTCTCTCTTCCCCTTCCTCCCTCCTTTCCATTCTCTGAAAAAAGAAATGGGAAAAATGTCATGTGGTGAGGATTAGCAATATATATATATATCTCGCCTAGCTATTGGATAATGATGTGTGTGGCAAATCAAATGTTGAAAGGGGAGGGGCGGCCTGTGCTGAGTAAATTTTGAGAGTAAGAGTAATGTTAAGTGCCTGGCTTTGGTGTGCAGGATCCGCCTCACAGTTCTCTGTCCCACTGATTTCAGACTTAGAGCAACTTAGGCAGTCGGATAAAGACCTCCCCATAAATAAGTGCTTTTTTTCTGTGCAAGTGTGGGAAAGGAGCATCACTGGGGTCTTGAAAGCCTTTCCACCTCCCAATTAAGTGAACCAGACTTAGCATCAACACTGACTCAGAATCTCCTGGTTTTGAATCAACGTCCCTTAATCCTCTTTTCCAAGCAGTCATCACCAATCCTGCTTCACACCCTGCAACAAGCCAAGAACCAATACTACTTACATCAGAGCTGGGGAATGGCTTGGATTTCCCCAAGACCCATCCTGAGAAAGAGACACACACAGCTTGGTGCTTCTGATCGCAAACTGGCAGGGGCCTGCCAGGGCTGCAGCATCTGCCAGGGGCCTCCAGCAGGTGGTAGCAACTGGAACAATGCAGGTCTAGAAAAGCTTTTGTAAATTATTGTCACCTTGACCATGCAACCCAGGTACATGCCCTTGATTGGAAATTGAACCAGGACAGTGGACTTTGATGCTTTATAATGGGTTGCTTTGAAGTGTAATAGCAACCATTCCAAGTACTTCTGTGCCACAAGCATCCCATTTTACAGTGTAAAACCTAAAGCCCAGCTGGTAAGTAGTTAAGATTTGCTTGCTTCCAACGGTCATCCTCCAAACCTCGATGCTCTACATACATACACGCTGTCCCCAACCTGGGCCTGTACACATACACTCAGCCCCCTCCTACCCTGCTTCAGAGTTTCTTTTTTCCCCAAAAAAAACTTTTTTGTTTATTTTAGAGAGGAAAGGAGAGGGAGAGAGAGAAACATCAATCAGCTGCTTCTGACATGCCCCCTACTGGGGATAAAGCCCACAACCTGGGTGTGTACCCTGATGGAATCAAACTGGCAACCTTTCGGTGCACTGGACAATGCCCAACCGAGCTACACTGCCAAGGCATGCTTTTAAAATTTTTTATTAAGATTTACCAGAGTTTCAGCTTAAGTTTCATTAGTACATACCAGAAGAGATCACAAAAACACCACTTAAGACCTGAATCATCTAGAAAAGCACAAAGGCCTTTAGGGATTCCAACCCAACCTGGGGAAGGGATCTAATGCAGCCATCACAGTTCAAACCATCCCAGGGTCAGAGAGCTTGTCAGCCACAGAGCAAGGATCACACTGGTCTGGATCCAGGCTGGTTTCAATCCTGGTTCTAGGTGGTCCAGAGGGAAAGGTTCACCCACCCACAGATAGGCTTCCACATTTGTTGTTTTTTTTTTTAAATAAGGGATACTCAGCCACTGGTTATGGGGCTTCTGAATTCAGGGCTTTCATTCTCAACTGAGGCATTTTGTTAAATCGGTAGAGACATTTTGGGTCATCCCAAAAATTGGTTGGCAGGTAAGGGAGTTAAATAGGCCAGACCAAGCATATATTCCAATGCCTGGGACATGTCCTGAGGGAATGACATCCACAGTGAAAAAGGCAAATTAGTTATGATGATGCCCTTCCTAACAATTTCAGCTTAAACTAGTCTCTACTGTGGGGCATATGTAGTGTTTCTGTTTGGTCTTGTAAACCACACCATACTCAGCAACCCAGTAGGTACAGTTTGGGGCACATCTGGTTGCTTCCCCAGAAGCAGGCATGTGAGGCAAGCGCCGAGTGTGGCTTTGGATGGCATTGCCAAAGTGTCTTCCAAAGTGGCAATGCCCTTTTGTGTACCCACCAGCGTTACAAAACATGCTAGTCCCCACCAGGAACTCCTTCTAGCTGACAGCTCATTCAATGGAAGCAACTGGTGCAGAAGTGTGGGTTCCCTGCTGCTCTCTAGCCCAGCCACTAGGATTTCCAGGGGAACTGCTGTCAGGACTTCTCCCTGCCAGAGCTAAGTGAGAGAAAGGCTTTTCTTCTTTAAAATGGATCCCCTCCTCCCCCAGACACACACACACACACACACACACTCTCTCTCTCTCTCTCTCTCTCTCTCTCTCTCTCTCTCTCTCTCTCTCTCTCTCTCTCTCTCTCTCTCTCTCTTTGTTCCAGATCCACTTTTCTCAGGCCAGGACATTGTTACCTTCTAGTGGCCAATCTGGCCCCAGCTGAGCAAGCTTCTGTGCTGTGTGACTACATCTCTTCTCTCCCATATCCCGTCCATGAGCAAGTTCCCAAGGTTCTGCTGCAAATGCATCCCAAATCCAGCCACTCATCATCCCTACCTTGCGATCTCCCGTGACCAGCCTCCATCACCTCTCACATCAACAACTGCAGTGACCTGGTTGGTCCCTGAAGAACCCTGCAGGACCTGGCCCACCACTAGCTATTCATTTGCCCTGCTGTATTTTCCTTCCTATTCTGTCTCCATGTGATGCATTATATACTCTATTTGTTTCCTTTGTCCCTCCACTGGGTTATAAGCTCCATGACTCGGAGCACTTGGCACAGTGCCTGACAAATCTTACGTCTTCAACAAATGACTGGTTGGATGAACTTGTGAAACGGACATAAGACCTTCCTATCGAAAGGGTGAAGGTGATGATGCTTAAAGTGTCCCATGAAGTAGGGTTTAGGTAGCTGCAGTCTGTCCCTCTCTCCCAAAGCAGGTTCTCATTCAGCTACAGTGAGGCATCGTTCTAAAGGGCACCTGTAGCTGCCAGTAAAGGCATCCAGGTTCTTCCAGCAAAGATACTAAGAAAAGGTGGAACTAAAACAGAAAAGGCCCTAGCCAGTTTGGCTTAGGGGATAGAGCGTTAGCCTGCACACCAAAGGGTCCCAGGTTCAAGTCCATCAAGGGCATATACCTTGGTTTTGGAGGTTCTTCCCGGCCCAAACCCACCTGAGCTCGTGCAATTGATGTGTTTCTCTCATATTGATGTTTCTGTCTTTCCCCTGTCTCTTCCACTCTCCCTAAAAATCAGTGGGAAAATATCCTCGGTTGAGGATTAACGACAACAAAAGCAGATATGTGTGTGGGGTGGGAGAGGAGGTGTGCAGGGGGTGCCTCGGCACCTTCCCCACCCTGACAGGACTGGACTCAGAAGTTTAAGGGCCAATCACCCTCCATCTTGAGCACCTGACACGCTCAAGGCCAGGACCAGATCTTTAGCCAGGACCAACGATAACAGCAGCTGCCATTATTTGAGCATGATTTTGTGCTAGGCCCTGTAAGTATCTTGCCTCGTGTAGTTTGACAACAACCCAAAGGTACCATGGCTAGTTTATTTTATGGAGGAAGACACAGGCTCAGCGTGGTGAGGTCCACACCATGTAAAAGGCACAGCCAAGATTTGAATCCCCGATTGCCTGAACCCTTGGCTTAGGAGGAGTTAGGTCAAGAGCCAAATTACAGTAACCTCTCAGGTGGTTTCACCGAGGGCCATCGGGGTCTATACCACAAAGGGATGGACCCAAGGAAATAAATGATTCACAGAGAAGCTCAATAGAGTCTCACTACAAAACCTCAAATACGCCCCTTTCTTAAAGAGGATCAGAGGATCCCACAATAAAGTGTTTATTTCCAAGAGGTCACAAGATGAATGCACCTAACTGCGGGCAAAACTACCTGCACCACCTCCTCCTCCACCATCTCTGCCATCTTCCACCACTTCCTCTCTATCACCATCACCTTTACCACACCATCTGCACAATTACCAGTACCTCCACCCCTGTGTCCACCACCGCCATCTCCATAATCTCCACCATCACCTTATGGGACATTCCAGTCTCACCCACCTGCTCTTTCCCAGCTTCCTGTACCAGATCCTCGCTTTCTGTTTGTCTGTTTGGTTGGGGTTTTTTGTTCCTTTGTTTTGAGCACTTTATTACTCTCCATCACAAGATGCTCCAAGCTCATCTTGAGTGTTTCCTATCCCAGTCCTAGAATCAGCCCTGGTTTCTTTACTTGGAGAATTGTATGGGAAACCAAGATCTGGGCACCAGGCAAGCTCATTGTTCTTTGGGTATCTTTCTTTTAGGCCATCTTTGCTAACAGTAAAGAAATGTATGCCTGAATACTAACCCACAATATACACATATCCATAAATATTACTATATGTAACCATCTGTATCTATATTAAATTAAACGAGTTCTTAACAGGCTCTTTCTTTATAATGTGTATTTCATCACTGAGATTTCCAATTTTTCCTAGTTTCAAGAGATTTGTAATTGATTGTTGAAGCATTTTTATGATGGCTGCTTTCAAACCCTTGTCCTATAATTCCATTTTTATGTTTTTAATTGCTTTTTTTAGGAGAAGAGAGATTTGTTGTTCCACTTTTTCATGCATTCATTGGTTGATTCTTGTATGTGCCCTGACCAAAGATTGAACCTGCAAACCTAAGCGCATCAGGACGATGCTCCAACCAACTGAGCTGCCTGGACAGGGCTAACATCTAATTCATCTCAATTGGAGTTAGTTGATTGTGTTCTCATTCAAGTTGTGACTTTTTATTCTTATTTTTATGAGTGATTTTCACTCTGGGTCCTATTTAAACCCTTTATTTTAGCAGGCAATCACCCTGTTTAGGTTTAGCACCGTTTAGGTTTAGCACACTTTTGTAGGCTGTGTTCCAATGACAGTTTGCGTTGCTTGAATTATCTGGTGTTACAGGGTCTTCCACTCACCTCTGCTTAAGCTGCCATGAGGGTGGAAGGAGTTTCCCCAGGCCTGGCCACCATGTGCCTCTTGGTGGGGAGGGAAGTGCAGACCTACTGTGGTTGCTTGTTGTGCCAGGTTCCCTCCTGCCTGTTCCACCTGCTTGCCTTCCCCCGTGTCTCCCTGTGGGAAGGGGAGTGGTCCCCCCTCCCCCCATGCTTACTGTTAGTGAGGCTCCCCATCAATCCCCCTTGCCAGCATCGACCAGGAGGTCCCATCCTGGTCACAGTTCAGTCCGGATTCCCCATCGGGGCACATGCCGCGGTTGTAGGCTCCATCCCCAGTGAGGGGGGTGTGCAGGAGGCTGCTGATCAATGATTCTCTCTCATCACTGATGTTTCTCTCTCTCCCTCTCTGTCTCTGAAATCAATAAAAATATAGTTAAAAAAAATAAGACAGCAATTTCAGTCACAAGGTCCCTGAGATAGAAGATGGGAAGAGTGTTCAAGAACTTTGAAGTAATATTTGAAACACCCGAGGAGCACACGCAGGTCGGAGACCGGCACAATTCTCCGTCCTGCCACAATGCCTCCTGCGTGTTCCTGCTGCCTCTCCCAGCTCCACACCCCGCTGGTCAGCTCCTTCAGGCCTTGGCTGAGCCGAGCCGCCTACGGGCGCATGTCACTTCCCTCCATTCGGTGTCTCAGAACATAACGTCAGGGGGCGCTCTTACAGAACCTACAGGTTTGACATTTCACAATTACCTGTGGTTACTGGTTGTCTCTCACCAAAATTTGAGTTCTGTGAAGTCAGGGACTGCGTCTGTCTCCCTCCCTGCTGTGGCCCCAGCACCGAGCACAGAATAAGCCATGAATGCATGCATGAATGAATAGAAATGAATGAATCGAGGGTAGAAAATGACGCTCCTCCAGCACGGAAAAGCAGAGCTCCTTACCCTGAACCATTTATTGAAGGCTAACATGAACGCACATGTGCGCGGCCTCTCACAATCATCCCTTTTACAGAATGAGTGTGTCCTGGGAAGTTTGAACCTGCCGGAAGTCACCAACTCGGGTACCGGCGGAGCCCCAACTAGGCTCCCCACTTCTCAGGGGCGGAAACTGCGTTGAAGAGATGCCGGCCGGGCGGGGGGCGGGGTAGGCCTGGCGTCCCGACGGCTGCGTCCGCGAGGTGGCACCGCAGGCCTCCCGGCTTCCGGACTTCCGGTTCCCGGCGCGGGGACGTGCGCGCCGTGTGCGGGGGGCGCGCGCGCAGGGCGGGGCGTGCAGGGCGGGACGCGCGTGCGCAGGCGTCGCGCGGAGGGACGAGGCGAAGCCGCGCAATCGCCGGATCCGCTCTCGGTCCACGCCGTCCATCCCGCTGCCCGTCCGCCCGCCCGCGCCCGCCGCCGCCGCCGCCGCCATGGGAGTGCAGGTGGAGACCATCTCCCCCGGAGACGGTGAGTAGGCGCATCCGACGCTCCTGGGGCCCCGCTGCCGCGCGCATCCGCTCACCGCGCCCGTCTGTCTGTCTCCTCAGGGCGCACCTTCCCGAAGCGCGGCCAGACCTGTGTGGTGCACTACACCGGTGAGTCGGCGGGCCCGCGGGAGGGGGGGCGGGGGTGCCGGGAGGGCGGCCTGGGGGCGAAGGCCTGAGGCGTGGCGGCCGCGAGGCCCGCGTGGCCCGAGGCTGAGGCCTGGGCGATGGCAGCGCCCCCGAGGGGGCAGCCTCAGGCCTGCGGAACCCGCGACCGGCTGAGCCGCGCTGGTGAGCGCCGACCTCGGATCGGGGATCGTCTTGCCCTTCACAGGCAGTTTTGTGCCGCAGATGCTGCCCCTGTGCCCACTGCACAGATGAGGAAACTGAGGCTGGGGAAGCGAAGGCTCTTGCCCAAGGTTACGCTCAGGAGTTGGCAGAGCCTGGGCCAGGGACCGTCGGAAAGGATCTGTGTCCCGGTGGACACCCCTCTCTCCACCCCCTCCGCTCCCCTCCTCCCCCCTCCTCCCCGCCCGCACCCCTCCCCCTCCCGGCCCCCTCCTGCCCCCCCTTCTTTGGCGGTGAGAAGGGCGAGGTACTTCCCAATCCGCGGCGCTGCCCTTCGCCCGGGAAGTGGGCGCCAGGCCCCCTGCCGGGGAGGAAAACGACCGGGTTCCCCCGCCCTCGCAGGCGCCCACCTGGCCGCGGAGACCCCAGGTCTGCACGGTCCTTACCTCTGTTCGCCTTCGAGGCACTTGCACATCCCAGCCCCATGGCGCTGGTGGGCCAGGCGCACAGGACGTGCACGTCATGTAGGCCCCCCGCCGTCCTAGCAGACTCTCCTCCTCTCCATCTTACAGATAAGGGAACAGGCCCCGCTCGGGTCGCAGACAGTAACGTAAGCCCAGGGAAGCTAGACCCGCGGCCGGGATTCGCATCGGAGCCCGGCACCCCGAGACCGGCTGACTCGGTGCCCTGAGGATGCCCTCCTGGGGGTGTGGGGTGGGGGGACGCGCGGGCCGAGCCCTGCCGGTGGGGGCAGAGGGCGAGTGGGTGCAGCGCCAGCGGCTGGTGTGAATCACTTTCCCGCCCCCTCCTCTTCCCCTTCCTCCCGCTGGCCCCCTCGGTCCCTCTTCCTTCCTCTGTTTTCCCCTCGTCTCCTTTCTCTGCTGTTACTTCGCCTGGGTAGTAGGCTGCACGCAGTTCTGAGTTGCTCAGCTCTACCCTTCCGAGCTTTACCTTCTCTCCCAGACCATGGGGGCAGCCCTCCGCTGAAGGAAAAAAAGGCATTTGACGCCCCCCTGCAGTGTGCTGTTACTTCCCTGGCCCTTCTCTGCGGGTGGAAATGCTAAGGACCGGACCCTTTTAAAAGGCTATGGAAGAGGAGGCATTGAAATCCATCCTTGTAAGGAACAGCCTGATGCCTGTGAAGGAAACTGGAAGGTGGTTTTGACATTTTAAATGACCGTCTTCGTAAGCCACCTGAAACTAGGGAGGCGTCTGGCGGAGGAAGGCTTTGTCAGTATGGTTGCTGGTGATCAGCGGGGTGAGAAGCGTGGCCACTGCCTTTTACAGTGCTGGGGTGAGTGGGCAGTTCATCACTTCCCACAGCCAGCTGGGCAGAGGCCAGCTCGGGATGCGGTGACTTCTGCGCCCCTCGCCTCACCCCCAGTTTGTAAGTCGCCACATTCAGGTACTTGGCTAGTACATCAGCCCTTCCCGTCTGCTGGTGCTGGTGGCAGGACTGGACACCAGTGCGGAGGCAGAACCACACTTCACTGTGCCTCTTGAATTGTCCCCACACAGCATGCCTGGAGCCTTTCTCTAAGAGAACAGATGGTCGTGGGACCTAGAACACCACCAGGGCTCCCAGTGCCTCTTCGCAAAGTCTATGTTTTCCTTTGAGGGTGGCACCACCCACACGTTCCCAGAACAGCAGCGGGACCCTGGCATACATTAGGACAAAAGCTTTCTTTTTTATTTCATTTTTTATAAGCCCGACAAAGGCACCTCAGTGAGAAGTCGGCTCTGGATCATGCTCACAGAATAGGTTGTTCTCAGGCGGGCGGCTTTGTTCCTGCGGGTCTTTGCCACCAGCTTCCCAGGAAGAACCTGTTTAAGAGCTGTGGGGGCGTGAGAGGAATGGGTAAGCACTTAGAGATTTCATCTGTGGTAGTTAAAGCTTTTAAACCATTGGGAACAGATCCATCTTGTGGGAACATGATTGGCAGGGAGGGGGGCAGAGAGATTATCATAAAAATCCAAAGGTCTTCTAAGGCAGGAAGCCCAATGGGCCTTAAGAAGGGAGAAGGGTGCCCTAACCCATTTGGCTCAGTGGATAGAGCGGCGGCCTGCGGACTGAAGGGTCCCAGGTTTGATTTCAGTCAAGGGCATGTGTCTTGGTTACGGGCACATCCCCGGTGGGGGATGTGCAGGAGGCAGCTGATCAATGTTTCTCTCTCATCAATGTTTCTAGCTCTCTATCCCTCTCCTTTCATCTCTGTGAGAAATCAGTAAAATATATTTTAAAAAGAAAAAAACAAAGGGAGAAGGGTTTCTCATGACACCCCTTGTTTTCATACCTGCTTTTCTCTGTCTGGCTGCCTTAATAGTTCCTGTTACAGATTTCTGTTTTTCTGCTTCCAAGTAGTGGAAGTCCCTTTTATGCTCCCCTCCCCCTCTGCACCCCAATCCTATAACCAGTTTCTGTGTCTCCTTTTGATTACCTACCTCTAAATATTTCTGGTGACTGTCAGTAGTAGCCTTGATGTCAGTCTCAAGGTTTCTTCTGGTGCCTTCTAGCAGAACACAGTATGAGTATGGTCTCGAAGAAAGGCCTGTGACACCTTTTTGTGGTGCCAGAAGGGAAAATGAAAACTTGACTGTCACCAGCCAGACACCTCCTAATAGCATGCTATCATGCTATATTGAGGCAGAAGGGAGGAGGTGCGAGTATAACCTGCCACGTGTGTGCCTTGAGGATCAAGTGGATTCTCGCTCCTCTCTCCTTGCCTCCAGTAGCTTTGTCATCTTGATTGTTGAGTTGTCCTGACACAGAGCTAGGCTTATATCTCTTTTACTCACATCAGCTGCCCACGTGCCTCCCATTGTCAGAGCAACCTCAAGTGGATTGAAGGCATTCTTTTTTTAATCCTCTTAAATACCGTAGTAGTTGACATCATGTCCTTGGGATCAGATTTGTCAGAAGCCTGGCCAATGTACCCTCAACCCCATTTCCTCAGGAGGTCCAATTGGAGGGCGACTGAGCTCCCCGGGCTGGTGTGGCCACTTGCCTGCAGCCCCCTCCAGCACCTTGCTTTTCTTCAGCCTCTGTTTCCCTTCTCCCTGTTTAATTCCATCCACTTACCTGCTTGGTGTTTCTTGGGTGTTCTGATGTCTGGAGGAAGGCACACCCTTCAGATGGCTTCCTCCAGGCTCTCTTCAGGTAGACAGACTATACCTATTTGGGCTGGGCTGCAACAGGACCCTTCCTTCCTACAGCAGATGTTTAGTGAGCAACAGCAACAAGCCGGGCAGTAGGGATGTGGCCAGTGAGCTAAATAAAGACCGAATTGCGGGGGGGGGGGTTACTTGGGTGATAAGACTAATAGCATGAAGGCAGTTAGAAGCACTATGGAGAGATTAAACAGGGCTACAGGGCATGGGTAGCAGACTTGCTGCTTTTAGTGAGGGTGGTCAGAAAAGGCCTCTGACAAAATGACACTTTGATATTTACCCAAAGGAAGTTGGGGAGTGAGTGGCATGTCTGTCCAGAGCAGTGGTTCTCAACCCTCTGGCCCTTTAAATACAGTTCTTCATGTTGTGACCCAGCCATAAAATTATTTTTGTTGCTACTTCATAACTAATGTTGCTAGTGTTATGAATCGTAATGTAAATATCTGATATGCAGGATGATCTTAGGTGACCCCTGTGAAAGGATCGTTTGATTGCCAAAGGGGTTTCGACCCATAGGTTGAGAACCACTGGTCTAGAGGAAGAGTATTCCAGGCAGAGGGAAGAGCTAGCACAGAGGTCTTTAGGCTGGAGCATGCTTTGTGTGTGTTAGGGAAACAGCAAGGAGACCAGTGTGGCTGGAATGGATTGTGTAAGGGGGTGGAAGTGGTAGAAGATGAAGTGATGGTTGAGCCTGGTAGATTGTTATAGGAATACTAGAGGCTCGGTGCATGATTTCATGCACGATGGGGTCCCTTGATTTGGCCGGAGAGATTGGCTTTGGGAGTGCACTGACCACCAGGGGGCAGCTCCTGCGTTGAGCATCTGCCCCCTGGTGGTCAGTGTGCATCATAGCAACCGGTCGTTCTGTTGCTTAGGCTTTTATATATATACTAGGGGCCCGGTGCACAAAAATTTGTGCACTCGGGGAGTGGGGGTCCCTCAGCCCGGCCTGTGCCCTCTTGCAGTCTGGGACACCTCGGGGGGGGGGG
>PVJC01039234.1:0-16369 GCA_004026665.1 Murina feae | reverse complement strand
GCTGGGGGCAGGTCCCCAGTGATGACACACACACACACACACACACACACACACACACACACACAGAAGGCACCTGGCAGACTGGGGCCATCATAGGACATCCACTGAGGGGTCCCAGACTGTGAGAGGGCACAGGTCGGGCTGAGGGACTCCCTCCACGCCGAGTGCACAAATTTTTGTGCACCGGGCCCCTAGTTTAAAATAATTTTAAGAAGAAAAGAAAGTGGCACTAATGCTGAGGCCCGAAGGAAGAGCAGGAACTAACTTGAGAGAAGAAACCAAGATCTGAGTGCTAGACATGCTACATCTTGTGATCAGTTTAAACCTCAAAGAATTCATCTATTACCATAGTTTTGTGACTAAATCCCTAATCTCTACTTTCAATCTTTCCCGGAATAGGATTCTATCCTGATTCTCTTCAATATCCCCTCATTCATTCCTCTAGTCATTCAACATTTAATGAAAAGAGAGGCAGGAAAAGCATTCCAAGTGGAGAGAAGAGCCCATGGGAAGGCCAGGGTATGAAAGGGGATGGTCTGTGCTGAAGCGACGGAAGGAAGTGCGTTATGCCTAGGGAGAAGAGACCAAGAGAAAGAGTGACAAGAAACAAGGCTGGGGACATGGGAATGCGCCAGGTCCCATAGCTCCTTACCATTAATTGAGGGTTTGAACATTATCTTGAGGGCAATAGAGAGCCAGGGAGAGCTGGTAAGCCAATGCGTGACTAGACTGTGTCACTAGGCCACAATGGGGAGAATGGGTGAGAAGAGAGTAAGCAGTAACTTCTACATGGCTTAGCAAGGTTTAGTTTGCTGCCTCACAGGAACAGGGTGAGGATTAAACATTCAAATTCCCTGGAATAACGTTTGACACGTGATGAGCAATCAGGGAATGTT
Source organism: Murina feae (assembly GCA_004026665.1). Taxonomy (NCBI): domain Eukaryota; kingdom Metazoa; phylum Chordata; class Mammalia; order Chiroptera; family Vespertilionidae; genus Murina; species Murina feae. The sequence continues at coordinate 15,473 of PVJC01039234.1, read as the reverse complement.
AGCACCTTCCTCAGTCCAACAATTTTAATTTTTTTCATCTAATCTCCTATTTCTCTTTATTCCCCTGATGTTATTTTGAAGAGAAAATTACCATTTGAAGTTTTTGCTGCAATTAGAATGCATGACTGTGCTAAACACAGTAATCAAATATGAATAAGACCTGGGCCCTTCCTTAAAAGATATTTGCAATGAGCCATAGCATGGTGTAATATGAAATACAGTAATGATAAGAGCCAAAGCTCTGAGAGGACAAGAACGGCGTTCTTCACTTTGACGTCCTTGATGTCTGCCATAGATAGTGTGTGGCACAGTGGACTTCAGCAGACTTCTGGACCAAATAATGCACGCACGGGGAGTTCAGAGGATTGATCAGGAAGGCTGGAGGCACTAAATGTTCAGTCGCTTAGGATTTCATACAGGCTTGCTGAGGACTGACACTTTCTTTCTGTATATTTTTGTTGCGATTGTTTGGGATAATTGTTAGTATGCTTTGTTTTATTTTTCATGAATGTTTCCTTTGAATGATCAGCCATATTTTCAAATTAAAATTTTTCTATCATGAAACACTGTATGATAACATGAAAACATCACAACTAGGCTGAGATGTTTGGTTTTAATATTAAATTCCTAATTATTTATGGTATTTCTGAGTCACAGATAATATGGGGTAAATTTCATTCTCTATTGCTGCCTATTCCTTCTACCTACCCATACCTTGGCCACCTGACTAACTGCTAGCTGACATGTATTCAGAAAATCAGAGTAATTTTACCCTTAGCCTGAGCAACATACCAGTGCACTTGTATGAGAATCCTGTAATTTCAGGTAAAGTAAATGACAGTGGGGTCATAACCAACACTAATCCCTCTGTTAACATGTGGTTTTCTACACTACACATGTACGTTTATCTACATACAGTTCCTATGCTTATGTATGTCATTTCTGAGGCAAGTTGAAAATAAGGTAAGTAACCATGTTGGCTGTGTGAACACTTAACATTAATATGGGAAAGTTAAAGGCAAAAGCTGTATTATGCCTGAGTTTATGATTCTTTAGATTCGATGATGGAGTCAAACTTGGTCAAATTGGTTACTCTTTTATTTTTAATTTTTATTTATTGTTTGGGAGGGGGGACATTGCTTTGTTGTTCCACTTAATTATGCATTCATTGGTTGATGCTTCTATGTGCTCTGACTGGCAATCAAACGCACAACCTTGGTGTATAGGGATGGTGTTCTAACCAATTGAGTGACCCAGCCAGGGTTGGTTACTCTTTTATTTATTTATTTTTAAAGAAAAGCAGACTGCCATGTGTAGTGCCTCATTTAGATGTGTCTAGAGTCTTGAAAACTTGACTACCCTACGTTCTCCTTCAAATGGACCTTGAGAGTTTGTTTGGAGGTTCTAGCAGGGGAGCACAGCTACTCGGATACCCTTGACCGAAGACTGTCCTCTCCTCTGGGGGGAAGGTTGTCCTCTTTGACCAAATGTGCAGCTTCAGGAGGCAGCACATGGACTGGTGAGAGAGAAAGGGGACACACACCCACTTAGGCAGCCAGATCAGCTGAATCAACTCTGGCAATCAATGGGGTGACAGATGCTGCAGCCAGATTGCCCTCACATCCAGGTTACTCTTTCTTTTTTTAAAAAATATATTTTATTGATTTTTTACAGAGAGGAAGGGAGAGAGACAGAGAGTCAGAAATATTGATGAGAGAGAAACATCCATCAGCTGCTTCCTGCACACCCCCCACTGGGGACGTGCCCGCAACCAAGGTACATGCCCTTGACCGGAATCGAACCTGGGACCCTTCAGTCCGCAGGCCGATGCTCTATCCACTGAGCCACACCAGTGAGGGCTGGGTTACTCTTTCTTAAAGAGTTTACTCTGCCAGCCTGCCAGTGTGGCTCAGTTGGTTGGGCATTATTCCATGCAATGAAAAAGGTTGCTCATTCAATTCCCTGTCAAGGGCACATGCCTGGATTGCAGGCTCAGTCCCTAGTAGAGAGTTTGTGGGAGGCAGCCAATCAATGTTCTACTCTCATATCCATGCTCTCTCTCTCCCTCTCTCCCTTCCTCTCTCTCTAAAAATCAATAAAAAATATTTAAAAAATAAAAATACATTTTAAAATCTTTAAAAAAGAGTTTTCCTCTTCCAGATGAAAAAGCCATAGCTGCCTGTCCTCACATGCGCTGGACTGGTGACTCCACATGTGGCAGCTGCCATGCACTGACTGACAGTGTCACTCAAGAAACACCTACAAATGTTCCTCAGGTAAGAAGTATCTTTTAATGAAAACTCTGAAAGTAAATCTTATACTTTATTCCAAAATTGTACTCTTTCTATGGATTTGAATGTTTTTGTAATCAAATTCAAAGTAAGAAATTTAAAAATACAGAGACTATAGAAAAGGAAATATAAGTTATTTCCCAATTCAATTCCATAATCTCATACCAAAGAATTATGTCAATGTTAAATTTTTGGAGTCTCTTTCTAGGAATGCTTCTCCTTGTACAATTATACATAAGTGACGTATCCATTATATATTTTAACCCAAATAGGATCAACTAGATACAGTTTTGCACATTTTTTCATTAAAATTAGGTCATACATTTAGATCTTAAAGGAAGAGCACAGGGCCCAGCCAGTGTAGCTCACTGGTTGAGTATCGACCGATGGATCAAGAGGTCACCAGTTAGATTCCCAGTCAGGGCACATACCCAGGTTGCAAGCCCAGTCCCCAGAAGGGGACATGCAGGAAGCAGCTGATCAATGTTTCTCTCATTGATGTTTCTATCTCTCTCTCCTTCTCCCTTTCTTTCTCTCTAAAATAAATAAAAAGTTTTTGTTTTGTTTTGTTTTTTAACAAAAGAAAGGGCCAAGGATAATAGGAGAGGAACTAGGTGGGCAAATGAGCCTGGGCTGGGCTGCTCTGGCTCACTAAGAAGTCAGAGAAAAGGGGGCCTTGGGGACAGGGGCAAGCCCAGGAGGAGCTGCCACTGCCGATAGCTCCCTGGAGGCAAGCCTCATGGGGTTCCTTAGAGACTAGGAATTGCACGCCTGTGGTTGAAGAGGAGGGAGAAGGGAAAGGCGGGCATGCTCCTGGGAGAGGGAACCTCATGTTCCTTTATAGTGCCTCTCTAGCATCCCACATAATGTATCACTTTAGTTTACTTATTAATAATCACTTCCTTTTTTTCTGTTTTCAATGAAATATAACACTGCCATGAATATCCTTTTCCATATATTTTCTCCTCAATTTTAAGCAAATATACTGCTTGTATAAATATATAAATTCTGAGCAGGAATTCTAGTACTGCTTTGAATAACATTTAAAAATATATGTTTTTATTTGTTTCAGAGAGGAAAGGAGAGGGAGAGATAGAAACATCAATAATGAGAGAGAATCATTGATCGACTAACTCCTGCTCGCCCAGAACGCGAGCATGTGCCCTTGACCAGAATCGAACCCCAGACCCTTCAGTCCACAGGCCAACACTCTATACACTGAGCCAAACCGGTTAGTGCTGAATAACATTCTTCAATTGAATTGCATGCCCAATTATTCCACCCTAACAACCCACAGGGTAATTAAAAAATTGATGCTGACAAGTAGTGTTGATGTAAGTGTTCTAGAGAATTAAGCAATGTATTCTTTTGGTAATTTTTTTGTTTTATTTTGTTAATGTTCACCCAACGATATTTTTTGCATTGATTTTCTTAAAGAGTGGAAGGTTGGGGAGGGAGAGAGGGAGGGAGGAAAAGAGAGAAAGGAAGAAAGAGAAAGAGAGAGAGATGTGAGAGAGCCATATCAATTGGATGCCTCCCAAATACACCCTGACCAGGGTAGAGATGGAACCTGCAACCCAGGTACTTGCCCTTGACCACTGGGAATCAAACCTTTGGTGCATTGGCTGACGCACTAACCATTAAACACACCAGCCAGGTCCTTTTGGTAATCTTCGATTCATAACAAACCACTCTAGAACTTAGTGAATTAAAATAAAAACAAGCATTTTTTTTTTTAAGCTCAGAAATCTGCCATTTGGGCGGGGCTTGTCAGGGAAAGCTTGTGTCTGCTCTATGCACCATCCACTGAGGTGTCTTGACTGAGGGCCAATGGGCCCATTTCCAAGATGATGCAATCAACTGGTTGGTGTTGGCTGTCAGGTAGGAGCTCAGATGGAGTTGAAGGCTAGGAACCCTGGATTTCTCTTTGCATGGGTCTCTTCATGTGGCCTGGGATTCCTTGTGGCATGATACTTGGATTCCAGAGGCAAGAAGAATCATAGCTAGGCATAAGCTATACTGCCTTTTATGACCTAGCCTCATAGTTGCCCATCATTGCGGGGGGGGGGGGGGGGGGGGGGGGGGGGGGGGGGGGGGCGGAGTAAGCCTCACCTCAGGATATTTTTCCATTGATTTTTAAAATAGAAGGGACACACACACACACATACACACACACACACACACACACACACACACGGGCTGGAGATCTAGCCTACAGTGACAGCAGAAAGGATTTCTTAGAAGTATTTAGGCCATGGAAATTTTTTTTTTTTTTTTTTTACTAAAGATGAGAAACATTTTAATAAGCCTCAGAATAAGAACCTTGATACCACTTTGCATTCGTGATGACAGAAAAAAGAATGGAGAAAATAAATTTCTTGGAGATTTTTAAAAGAAGAATAGTTTCAAGAACAAATTCCTTTGGACTCTACAGCCTTCTTTTTTTTTATTCTGTACCATTCCATGCTTCAACATGATGCCAAAAAAGAATTTACTGGATATAAGTAGCCAGGAAGGAAATCAAACATTTATAAGAGATATTTATTATTTTTCTGACCAAAGTTCAGTGATTTTTAAATCTTTAACAAATAACTATGAAAAAAGTATTCAAGGAAATAAAATACAAATGGGAAATTTAACCATTACATTTCTTCTTATATTTAGTCCAAAAAACAACCTCCCCCCAAAAATATACAAACAAACCACCAAACCATTTTACCATAAATCTAGAACATGCATTTCAAGATTCCACTGCTAGAATTTTGTTGAAATCAATTTAATCACTTATAACACTACATAATAGAGCATAAGGAACACATGTCATTAGATGTGACCCTTGCCTCTTATCCTCAGATTTATTCAGAATAAAGCTGACAATTCTGCCAGATTCTGAACCCCAGTACCCCCTTTCTAATCCCTGGAAGCAGACTATGCCCTGTCACGCAACTTTACACAAGTTGTAGTAAAACTAAAACGTAGCCTAAGTTTTCTTACCTTTCTATAGGATATGGTAATTGGATAAACACTGGAAGATTTCTAGCAATTCATCTTATGAGTTTGTTTACCAAACACAATGTGCAAGAACTAACTAGGCTAAAAGTTCCTTTGGAATTTGGTCCACAAATTCACTTAACAGGTTGGAAATTTAAAACCTGCAGGGAAAAGAGGAAGTGAGGAATCCCTAATCCTGGCACACTGTAATCACTCAAGGGGTATACATATATTAAAAAGTTTTGTTCACAGAAATCACAAAGTATAAAAGGGATATCCTTATTAAATAAAAACAAAGAACTAGCTAATGCCCTTTGTTTTGTGAGCACCAGAGTTAAGACAAAGTTAGACTCAAATTCACTGTCTACTCCTGTGACACGCCCCACAAAAAAATTTGAAGATAAAAAAATTTAATATGTCTTACTATATATTTTCTGGCCACTAACTGTGATGTAATTACGAAAGATTAAAATTAGGCCTCTGAAAATTCTTGAACTCCTGAGACAAAGATAAAAGGAACAAATCATCCCTGCTTTGCCACAAAACAAAATAGAAAAAAGAGAAAGCAATAGTTCTCTACCTCAGGGTCCCAGCCCTTGGACTCTTCAGACAGCCTATTCTTGATTTCGGGGACTTGAGAAGATTTCTGGTGACCTATGTATGTTAGCAGGCCTGGCCAGAGAGAGACAGCACCCTGGGCTGTAACCCACACTGAGACAGAGGGAGGAAAGGAGGACAGGGAGAGGGAGAGGAGAGGGGGAGGGGGAGGGGAAGGGGGAGGGGGGGCACACCCCATGGCTGGAGGAAGGAAAGAGAAAAGTTAGTCATGTCCTTCAAGCCCAGGCAGCGAGGACAACCAGCTTACCAGTGACGAACAATTCGAATCACAGGAAGAACAATCCGAGTTGTGGCACCATTATGTCGTAGGCAGCAGGATCGGCACTGGTGCAGTAAGACCAAACTGGGCTCAGCAACTTCGGTGCTTGGGTTCTGGTGAGGAAAGAATTCAGAGCCAAGACCCAAACTGTAAGAGAACATTTATTTGTTAAGTCACAGAGGTAGAAAAAGTAATTCCTGGAAGAAATGGACTGAAGCAGGGGATTTCCCAGGGGTGAGGACGACGGAGCCCCTAGCACTAGGACGCTTGCATGCACGACTCCGGAGACCAGGTTCTGTGACGCAGGTCTAATTTTATTGCGGAAGTACAGCACTATTTATAGCAGAAGTGGCCAATCATGGAACATCTTCTTAGGGAGCCAATGAGCGTAAAGGTTGGGGTATGGTGTACGTGGCTCTGGGAGGGGCTCAGGCGGGCGTTGCCATCTTCCAGTTGTGCCAGAAAGATCTGAACTGCTGGAGTGCGCTCACAGCATTGCATCAGCCACTGCACCAAGACAAAACCTCCTGTGCTCTACCTACAATGGGCTATCCACTATGCCTGTAGCTTTTGCCAATCTGGCCCTGTAACTCTGCACCGAAAACTTCGTCAGAGCCTGGGATTCAAACTGCTGAGCCCCAAAGCCCAGGACTGGGTCTCAGCACCGGCTACCTGCTTCTAGGATACAGGAGGGACTGAGCCCAGGATCAACACTCTGATCCCTGCCTGTCCTTTGCTAAAATTGCCTTGCCCACCTCTGTACCTGATGGCATGCCTGCGTTCTACCGAACACTTCTTCCGCTCCCTGGTTTCCCTGCCGCCCTGCCAGTGTGGCACTCCCATCTCCCAGCCTTTATTACCTCGTGGCAGTGGTGCCCCATCAGTTAAGAAGGAGGAAAGTTTAATAAGGGCACCTTGAAAACTGGGTGTCCCAGAGCAAGGCCACCAACCTGGGAGTTGAAGGGGTGTGGAGCGAGGCAGGTGTGTCCCAGGAGCTGCTGAGGATTCTGGGGAGGACAGACTAGGGTGAGGACCTACAGCTGAGGTCACTCACAGCACACACTGGACTAGTTTCTCTGCCTAGGAAACCACCTAGTTGGGGGGGGGGGGGGTCCTTGTCTGTCCCGCATCAGCCCGGGCACTTTTTCTATTTGCTGCACTGGGAGACTCCATACTGGCTGCTGTGAAGCACATGCAGTGCGCTCAGACCTGGAGATCCTGGGACAGTGCTAAGTTTCTCTCTCCGCACTTTACAGGCTGAGTGCAGCAAGTGAGGGTCCAGGACCTTCTGAGAGAGTGTGGGACAGAAAGTTCAGGGAGAGGCGTCTGAAGCCAGCTGTGCAGGGTGTGAGAGGGTCGAAGTACCTCACAGTTGGGTGTTATGGAGTATGCTTAGTCTTCAGAGAGATGCCAACAGGTCACCAACATGCAGGTGTGTAAATACGACCCTATAGCACACTCCAAGACAGGCTTTGGGCTGATTCTGTGTGAACCCGGGCGGATATCCTTACGGCACAACTGTCATTTTTGCGAGAGCCAGGGCTTTGGGGAATGCGCGTGTGTTTGAGACAGGAATGAGTTTGTATGTGGAGCAGTAGGACTGGAAGTGACTGCGAGTGTCAGTATGGACTTTACAGCTGCGTCAAGCCTGCCCTGCTCTCTAGTGGAGAACCGCACTGCACGAGATGCAGGTGTAGGTCCAGAATCCCGCAGCCACTGGGACGTCCTGGCAAACAGCAGCTGGTAACAAGGACAACAGGGCATTATGGCTCCTGCAGGCAGAAGAGCGATTAGGAGATGGTTGGCAGCACAGAGGGAGAAGACTAGAAAGCTTGAAAGGTGGGGAAGCTTCTATGCCGCGCCCCTTCCCGCTGTCACCCGGCGGGGTCACTGGCTCTTTCTGCTCATGTGATGGACCATCCCTGGGGTCAGGGCACAAGTTGGGTAACCCTTTAGTATGGATCGCAGTCTTAAGGAATCCCCCATGTGGACCATGGCTGGATGCTTTTCCATGTCCCAAGCTAGCTAAGGGAAAGGCACATGGCTACTAAAGACATCATTCCTTCAAAACAGGTTCTTATTTCAAAGATTAATACTGTTGAGTGTTGAACAATATGATGGTTAGCGGTGGTGACCTCTTGTGCATTCAAATACTCACATATAACTACAGTCAGTCTAAACATACTTAGATGCCCAACTTGGGAGCTGACCCTTGAAAATGTGGCTATTTGTTAATCCCCACCAGAGGATATTTTTCCATTGATTTTTAGAGAGAGTGGAAGAGAGGGAGAAACATCGATGTGAGAAAAACACCTGGACTGATTGCCTCCTGCATGAGCCCTGAGCAGGGCCCAAGCCAGGGAGGAGCCTGCAACCAAGTTATGTGCCCTTGACCGGAATCGAACCCGGGACCCTTTGGTCTGCAGACCGATACTCTATCCACTGAGCCAAACTAGCCAAGGAGACAATGCGGCTTCCAACTGCGCAGGTCCATAAACTGTGCAAGGGCCAACTGAACTTTGTGGGGTCAATTAAAAAAATCAAAGTATAATCAGATCCATGCAAACCTGTGTTGAGGGTCAATTTTACACTGAGGTCCTGAGAAGTTAGTTGCCCATAATCCTACTGCCTGAATTATGATCAGCCCAAACTGAATTGTCTGACAAAATTCTTGCTCCCACCTCTGTCTCATTTCCTAAGCCCCAGTCCTCTGTGGTGATTTCAGCTACCTGAATTAACACCCTGCCCAGACCCAGGACCAATCCTGTTATTCATTAACCCTCTCACCCTCACTTGGATGGGGTCAAAGGTCAGAGTTGGGGAGTTCAGGAGTCCCTTAGATCCTAGACCCTGCCCTCCAGACCCCACAGTTAGGGATGGAGTGGGATGCATGTTTAAACTGGTCGAACTGAACAGGTGAAATTTAGCTTGTCAGCAAATATTCCTCAAAACCTAACTTACTTTAAAGGTGTTTCTCATTGGTCCCCTCCATTTCTCCCCCTAATTCCATCAATGACCTCAATGCAAATACAAGTGAGGTGGTCCGGCAGGATATTGCAGTCCAGCAAGTGGGTGACACAGACCATCTTAGGCATGGGATCCTTCCCTGATTGGCTGCCTGGAGCTCCTGCACCAACCCAGACCAGAGCAGCCTCTGCTGGCACCGGAGTCATTGTCCACCTGAGTGTCTTTGCTGCTTCAACAGTCCAATATCTGACCACAAACCTACAAACTCCACAGCAAGTGCCATCATCACAGCCTCCACTCCCAGCCACCACTGCCAGGTGAGACCTGAGACTCCTATGAGCCATATCAATCTATCTCTTCCTCTCCCCCCTTCTCTCCATTATGCTATCTCTTGGTTGATGTCCCTGCCAACCTCAGAGTCTCTATCTGCATCTGTCTGGGTCTCTTCATCACAACACTGGACAGTCTCAGTTTGGGAGCTTCCTGCTCTACTCTTCCCATACAGAACCCAACACCAGTCTTGCTATCTCTTACTTCACATGTGCTCAGAACCATCCCTGAGCAAAACGCAGGAGTGATTTCCTGTAGACTGTGCCCCCACAGATTTGGTCTGGTGCCTAGTGATCCCTAGGAAATCAGTTCAGAACCAAGTGAGAGGCACATAAGTGCGAGAGCCTAGGGCAGACGGTCCTAAATTGCAAGCCCCCTCCCCCCCTTCCCCCAGTCCTGAGATCTGGGAGCTTTCTTTCCAGTTTAAGTCCTGGGTCCTAATTTAAAACTCTACTAAGCTTGGTGACTGTGGGGGTCACTTTGCTAGAAGGCAGAGCAGCTGAGCAGAATTTAGTCTTTAGTTTCTCAGAGATTTCAACTGCAAAAATATTCCCTCTCTACCTACATTCCCCCACATACCCAGCCAGTGTGACTAACAACCCCACACAGGAATATAGCTCTGGTTGCATTCTGGAAAGAGCTGCTGTGACAGGGCACTCAGAGACTGTATTCAGGAGACGTGGCCAGCAGATGTACGTGAAAGTGGATGAACTGGGGGTGGGAAAACGAGCTACCCTCCCCAACCAGACTTGAGGTGGCATCACTATTCCAGCTTTGCTAAAGAATGCATGTTACATGTTCACTAGACTCTTTAGCAGTCTATTCGCTGATGAGGAAACAATGTTGAAGAGAAATTAAGTGACCAGGCAGGAGCCACGATGCCAGGGAGTTTCGTGGACGACCAGAGCCCAGGTCTGTAGGCTCATAAAACTTTGAACTGCTGCAAGTAGTGATATCATAGTTCCCTTGCAGAGAGGCATCATGGTCTTTTGGAAATCTTCCCCCTTCCTGACTCTGAGCATCTTGGTCCTGTATCAAGTGGGACTTGTCCAGGCAGCACCATTCAGTAAGAGAGCCCTGCCAGGAGCACACTCCTCTCCCAATGTCCCTGGGATCAAATAATTCTGTGGTCTGAACCACAAGACTATACTGTCAGCATAGTTTTGTTTCTGAATCTGCTTGTCACTGGAGAATACAGTTGTATTTCTAAAAAGCACTGAGCTGTGGTGGTTATTGGTCTGGCCCATGTCCTAGGCTTCCTGTATTCGGGGACCTGTGATTAACCCCAGGATAGCTGGACACGGTACAGTGGTTAGTCCCCGTGAGCAAACTCAAGTCATAAGAACAGTTGTGCTAAGGAGCGGGTAAGCACCTTGGGACCTGATGCTGTGAATTCTATCTCTTCTTGGTAAAACAGGGATCTTTGCTGCCCATGAACAAAATGTGGCTTCTAGGTAGTCCTTGAGAATGGATTGGGCATGGCACCATAATTCTCTCTAGTCTCATAAACTTAGGTTGATTTTTAGTTTCTTTAAACTAGGAAGACTGGTTGTTAGAGCTCTGTGTTCCAAGTGCCACTTTTGGTTTTTGGACACTTCTGAGAACATCAATGCCGAGTGATTGTGGCATTTCCCCTAAAGGCCCTGTAATTTTGTGCTGTGATAATTGTGTTTAGGTGAAGACTTATTTAATTGGTGCCACTCAGAAAAGTAATTTTGCCATTATGGTCCCATGGGGCAGGATCTCCTGCCCCATCCCCTCAACCTCTCACTGACAGGTATTCTTTATCTTCAGCCTACAAATCAGTGTTACTACCCAGAAGAGGGCCTGCAAAATGCCTACCTTCTTGGGTAGTCTATCTGAGCAAAGTTGCACAGAAAAATAAATCCGAGGCCAAAGACGTTCTCCCGCTAAAAACATAGGCCGCTGCTGCATGGACCTTCAGTCCTGAGCACTGAAAAAGACTCCAGGAAGAGGGTGACTGCTTTCATACTGTTGGGTGAGGGTGAGGAGTAGGTATTGGGGGGGTGTAATCTATGCTCTAACCTCCCTGGACCCAGAGAGTAAAAAAAGTCCTCAGGGGAAGGTGCTCACTCCAGTTTCTGAGAGTCCCATTAGCTGAAACGCCTAGATTTGGGGTTCATTTCTCTGTTTTCCAGTATCTCCCTGCCACACTGAGATTTTCTGCTAGGAAACATATATCCTGTTTATTTATAACACAGTTCCCTGAAGTTATGATTGTGATTACTCTAATATTGGAGTTTGAAAAATAATGGTTCTATGCTTTTGAATATACCAGTACACTGTAATGTTGTGTTCATCTGAATTTGAAGAACACATCTGGGGTCAAAAACTGTGTTTTCCATCTACTACCTATATGATCATGGGGCAAATATTTTCACTGAGCCTAAGTTTTCCCATTTGTAAGTTGCAGATATTGATAGTACCTACTGCTTCCATTAATATAAAGACAAAATGAGGCCTAGCCTGCATGGCTCAGTTGGTTGGAGCATTGTCCTGTGCACAGGAAGGTCATGGGTTCCATTCCCAGTCAGGGTACATACCTGGATTGTGCGTTCAATCCCCAGTTAGGGTGTGCAGGGGAGACAACCAATCGTGTCTCTCTCTTTCTTCATCTGTCTCTAAAAATCAATAAAAACATATCATCAGGTGAGGATTAAAAAAGACTAAATCAGATAAAAGATGTCAAGAGCCTCAAATGAGTAACTAAATTTTAGTTACTGTTTTTAAAAAATATATATATATTTTTATTTATTTCAGAGAAGAAGGGAGAGGGAGAGAGACAGAAACATCATTGAGGAGAGAAAATCAATGATTGGATGCCTCCTTCACAACCCCTACTGGGGATTGAGTTTGCAACCCAGCATGTTCCATTCCATGCGGGAATGGAACTGTGACCTCCTGGTTTATAGGTCCATGCTCAACTCTACTTTTTAAAATTTGTAATGAAAGTAACATATAGGAAGTGTGGAAGACACACTTATTTGCATCCTTCTTGACACTGAAAACTATCTTCTTTGTTTGAAAGAAACTCAAGCTAAATGCAAAATAAAATTCTTGAAGTTAGTTAATGCTTTTGATTTACAGCGACTGTGAAAGGGAGTGGCCCACATTTCAGGTTGGCTGGCCAGATGTGGGGTCTGTCGACCTCACGACTGCCTACCGGGTCCATCATGTCATATATGGCCGGCCCGGCCACCTCGATCAAATTCCTTATATCCAGGTTTAGGTGGACATTTTGTCTGAGAAACCCCGGTGGCTAAAGACTTGTCTAAGCCAATAAAAACAATTGGGATAGAGACAGACAGTTCTCTTAGCCACTCCGGGTAAAGGAAAGGCTCAGCCCATTCTTCAGAGCAACCAGGAGGAGAGTTCCCTGCAGGTTAGACCACCCCCTATGTGCCGCCTCCTCGGGGTGCATCTGAGGGGGACCCAGAGCCCCTGTCTCCTCCGGAGAAAAGAGCCGTTCCTCCAGAACCCCCCCCCCCAACTCCCGAGGGAGAAGAGAGAGAGAGAGCAGCTAAGAACAGAGTAAATGCTTAATTCAGAAAAGTTTGTGTATGTGTGTGTGGTGGGGGAGCATCGGCAGGGAGAGAGAGGTTTTTGTTGATTTTTACTTATCTGAACTATGCAAGGCCACAAGCTGCTACTAAGCACAGTAAGTTCTCTCTGCCCCGTTTTGTTTTCATTAACCCCTCCAATATCACAGAAGGTCTAGTTATATTTTCTTTAAAAAGTACATTTAAACTATGTTAAAAGATTAAGGTTTCTAAGAATAAGAAATTGCTGTGTAAAAGGTCTGAGGCATGGTCATGCATTGTTAAAGGACATAGAAAGAAGGTTTAAAGGCTAATTTGAAAGTATGAAATTTATGAAGATTGTGTATGTAATAAGAAAGAGAAGAGAAATGTTCTTAAGGAAATTAAAGGAAATAATACAGGCCAGAAAACCAGGAAGAGTAAATAATTTACATTCTGCCTCCCTAAACAGAGGGTAAATAGTCATGACGGCCAACGGTTACTGCAAACCCTCTTCACCTCAGAGGAGAGAGAGAGGGTAAAGGCAGAGGGAAGGGAATTGGTCCTCGGACCAGACGGGCAGCCCTCTGGGGATCCAAGGCGGATTGAGGCGCTGCTCCCCAGCTCCAGACCAGACTGGGGTTTGAATGATCAGAGAGGGAGGGAGGCCTTGGACCAGCACCGCCGGACTCTATTGCGGGGCCTCCGGGCAGCGGCTTCGAAGCCCACTAACCTCTCGAAGGTGACTGAGACCACCCAAGGCCGCTCTCTCAAAAAGACCGGACCCAGTGGCAGCTGGTTGGCCAAGTTGCTTCCAGGCCATCGCTGCCACAGCAGAGCCGATAAAGGAAGCATCCAAGCTAACTTTTGGTCAGAACCTCCAATTAGTCGCCCCACATGCAGCTGAGGCGCTTCTCCGCAGCTCACCTGAGCGATGGATGTCTAACTTGGCCTACAACAGAGTCCTTAGGAAATATTTCAGAGGCACTCACCTGGGTGGTCCTTCAGGCGGACAGGACACCCACGGCCCGCTCTCCAGTTTCCTCGCGGCCCCAGCCGTCTCTTCCACCCGCCAGCGGGCACCTTCGCTCATCCGCCTGCCGGAAGGATTTGTCCGCCCGAACCCTGTTTCCGGCAGCTGTTTGGGGTCGCACCCGTGTGAGGGAAACATCTCCAGGTCAGACATACACACCCGGGTCCAATCCGCGTCCAAACGTACACGCGCGCTCCCCGCTTCAGTTCTCCAATAGAGAGCAAGCAGGCGTGACGGGCATCCCTGCAGGGGCCACTGCTAGTCACTTCCGGTCGCACTCGTCCCGCCCACAAACCCCTCCCTCTCTGCAAACATAAGCCCGCTCCCCCAAATAATGGCGCTGACGGAAGGACACTGGGACAGCACACGAGGCCATACGCCCAGGTTCACTCAGATCTGCCCCAAGCCTGCCTCCCAGCGTCTCCTGTGGACACCTTTCCACACGGCTTACCAGCCGCCTGTGCGCACCATCGCTACCTGCACTCGCAAGCATAAGCGGGCTTCACAACACCTAGACCCGCCACAGCGCGCACAGCTGCTTGTGGGACCCCTTCCCCTGAGCCTGACCTGCGGCAAGCCCGCCTGGAAGGTCCCGCTCGCTCCCCCAGTTGCTGCTCTCAGTGGGTAACGTGCAGAGAGAAACTTCTCACTGTCCCCGAGTCCCCAGCAGCTCCCCACTGTGTCCCGGATCCCCAGGTCTGAGCGCGGCACGCGATGCGCTAGAGCCAATGGAGATGCCAACGCGGCAAACGCGGGATGCGGAACGCGGCACACGCGGCAAAAGTGCCCGGGGCTCTTGGGGGACAGGCAAGGACCCCCATCTAGGTGGTGTCGAGGCGGAGAGAAGTTAGCCCTACGTGTGCTGTGAGGGACCAAAGCCGCAGGTCCTCACCCTCCCCGCGCTATCCAGGATCCGCCGCGATTCCTGGGACACACCTGCCTCGCTCCACATCTCCTCTTCTTGCTTGTTGGTGGCCTCCTTCCTCATTTTATTGTTGTTTTAAAATATATTTTATTGATTTTTTACAGAGAGGAAGGGGGAGGGATAGAGAATTAGAAACATCGATGAGAGAGAAACATCGATCGGCTGCCTCCTGCTCACTCCCCACTGGGAATGTGCCCGCAACCAAGGTGCATGCCCTTGACTGGAATCGAACCTTGAGTCCTCAGGCTGACTCTCTATCCACTGAGCCAAAACGGTTAGGGCATCCTTTCTCCTTCTTGAGTGATGGGGCGCCCCTGCCAGGAGGGAATAAATGGGAGATGGGAGAGCTGCACTGGCCGGGCTGAGGGAGCCGGATATGGAAGAACTGTTCCCTGGAACCCAGGTGCGCCCTCGGGTACAGTGGCGGGCGGGGGCGAGTGCAGCCAAGGAGAGTCAGGGATCAGCGCGTCGGATCCTGGACTCGGTCCCTCCTGGAGCTGAGGCGCAGATAACCTGCCTG
>PVJC01039233.1:0-16363 GCA_004026665.1 Murina feae | reverse complement strand
AAATAAATGAAGAGTATTAGAATTTGTAAATATATTGATTAATATAAATAATATTCATATGGTATCTTAATTTATTTAAAATGTACATTATTGTTTGCAGCTAAAGCTGTGTAACGTTATTTTGTGAAGATATAATACTTATAGGTATAATGCATATAACACCTATAACATAAGAGTGATGGGGTGGTGAATCTGTATGGTTGGAGAGCTTCTATGTTTAATATAAAGTGTTATGATATTAAATATTATGTGAAAAACTAAGGCTTTATTTTTACTCTAGAGCAAGCAATAAAAAATGGCACAGAAGGTTATAGTCTAAAAGCCAATCTAAACTAATAAAAGCATAATATTGAAATCCACGCTTACCAGCCAATCAGAGTGGCTGTATGCAAATTAACCCAGCCAAGATGGAGGCTGGCAGGGCGGCTCTGCACTGGGAGCCTCCGTGGCCAGTACAGCTGTGCTGGGTGTGGATGTGTCAGCTCAGTTGGGGGTGAGGGTCCGGCCTGGGGCCTCCTCGAGGCATCCAGGACCACCCGTCCGGGGTCCACTGCCTGGCTCCACCCCACGGGGGCCTCCTCCAGGCTGTGCGGGAGCACCCGTCCAGGGTCTGCTGCCTTTGTCCGCCCCCTGGGGGCCTCCACAGGGCGTATGGGAGCATCTGCTGCACAGTGCGGAGCATCCGAAGCCAGTCCGCTGCCCGGCTCCACCCCAGGTGTGTTTACTCAGCAGCAGGGCCCCACTGAGGGATCCTGCACCAGCGTCCGCCCTTGGCTCGCCACCCAGCTCTGCACCAGGTGTGTCCCCTCAGCGGTGGGGGCCCACCAAGCATTTGCGATCCTGGGCCCTCCAATGGGAAACGTCCACGCCTACACTCACCAGCCCTCCTACCCCCCCAGTGCACGAACCCTGAAGGGGCTGTGGGCAGCCTGAAAATGGCCCTCAGCCCCTCACCCAGGCTGGCCAGGCACGCCAACTGGTGGACATCCCCCCTGAGGTGTTCCAGACTGCAAGAGGGCACAGGCTGGGCTGAGAGACCACCCCCGCCCCCACCCCTGAGTGCACAAATTTTTGTGCACTGGGCCCCTAGTAAATATATAAAAATGGCACTAAAATAGTAATTGAATAATTCTTAACAAAGCAAGAAAAGAAAAACAGAAGAACAAACTCAGGGAAGACAACAAAAACAAATGACAAATTGTACATTAAATTATAGACAGAATACTCTAATTAGAAATCACAGGTAATCCTATATAATAAAAGGATAATATGCAAATGGTCATGATGCCCTCACACTGTAACAACTGATCAGCAGGAGGTTGCATGCACAGCAGGCGCCAGTGAGCAGGGCTGCATGCATAGCAAGGTACATGTGGGTGGGCAGGGACATGATGCTGCGCCCCCACCCAGTGCCAGCCAGGGATATGACTAATTCCCTTTCTTTAAAAAAAAATTTTTATTGATTTTTCACAGAGAGGAAGGCAGAGGGATATAGAGTTAGAAACATCGATGAGAGAGAAACATCAATCAGCTGCCTCCTGCACACCGCTTACTGGGGATGTGCCCGAAACCAAAGCACATGCCCTTGAGTGGAATCACACCTGGGACCCTTCAGTTCACAAGCCAATGCTCTATCCACTGAGCCAAATCAGCCAGGGCATGACTAATTCCCTTTTATTATGCACAAATTTCATGCAGTGGGCCACTAGTAATAGACAAAATAAGCCACACTCAACTGTGTTTCACCTACAAGGTATTTTAAATATAAAGACACAAATAGATAAAAAGTAAAAGAATGAAAAAGCATGTTCTATTCAAATGTAAGGATATGAAGGCCAGAAATGTTATGTAAATATCAGATTTGTTCCTAATTGGTACACAAAACTAAAGGAGCCTTAAAGATAAGTGTATTTTTCTCTCAAGTTTCACTCTCCTCATTTGTCTCTTGGTTCCTGGTGTTTCCTTTTACCCTGTAACGCACATTTTCATTTCCATAGCCTATTCTCTTTCAGGAACATTGTTCCCAAGGCTTTATGATTTTTACTATGGGGCTTGCTTTGGCTAAAGAATATCATCTCATGTGATCTCTGTTGCAAAATTTGAACTTTCTCAGGGCAAATAACTTTTGCCTGTGAGAACTTTAAACCACCTAATACAATTCACTTTTCTTTCATTGCTGAAAGATTATATACTGAGTAATATCAACTCTCTTGATTATTCTTGGGTTCTCAAAATCTTGTTAAGCTTAGGATACTACTTATGCTACAATCAAGACATGAGGGCTAGAGTATATTTTCAAAGAGTGACATGTTCTTCCATGTAGTTGATTATTTTCTGTTCATAGTGATGGAGGCATGTCAGTGTTATTGCTTCCTTATTTACTTCAGATGGCCTTGTTAGAGCCTTTCAGATCTTGTAGAACAAAGGCATTCACTGCCATATCAAATAGAGAGTTATAGTCATCTTTTACTCTTTCTTGGACAAACATACCAGGTACAACCCAGTCTTGGGAATTTTTAAGGTGCCTCAGCAACTCTAGAAGCTATCTTACTAGTACATGCTTTCAGCTGCTATATTGATCAGCCCATTTCTGATTAAAAGCAGTTTTTCAAGGTTGAATGGTGTAAAATTATTTTATTTCAATTATTCGGCCCCTCAAAACAGATATTTTATATATTTCATCAGAATATTTCTACCATTACCAGCTTCCTGCTTTCTCTGCTCTGCTTCATGATTTCTCTGTACTAATTTTTCCTGTTCATGATCCAATTTCTAGTTTCTTATAACTTCTTCTTATTGATTTCTCTGTGTCTTGAGGCTTATAGAACACAACCATTTGTCTCTATTAGTTCATCAATGACATATCTTGAGACAGGTAATCCCATTAGCTCGACTGGTCACTACTCAGAGCAAATACACCTTTTGGGTAGAGTTCTCACCAGGCTATTTCATATTTCCTATCAGCCTGTAATTGATGCCTCAAGGACTGGTCCCATACCTGTTTACATGGTACAAAATGTGACTACCTATGAGGCATAAACAGTTGAGAGGGGGAGCATTGAAAGTACTAGGCTTTAGAGTCAATCAATACAGTTACTCTTTTTTTTTCTTCAGCTGTTTTTATACTTGGAAAAATATATACTCATTTCTCAAGTACTCAAACCACATTTCTCCAGAGGCAGTCATATTATTTTGCTTATTTTTCCCCTCCCTATGAATTAATAGAAAACTTATTCAAATGATCCCACTAAAAACACATGAAATAAAGAACCCCTGAAAATCTGCTAGGCTATAGACTCAATTATGGTTTATCTCTATCCTCACAAGTATAATATATTTTTTAAATGACTTTAACATTTCCATTTTGTTTTCTTCTTCCAAAATATTGAATTTCCCTCTGCTTAAACTCTATCCCAAATATTTAAAATCAATGACATATATTTAAATAATCTTTGAGAACTTTATACAGACTAAAGAGCTTTAGAATGGCCCTCAGCTTTTCTTCGCTTTAACACAAACAACAGTTCCGGTTGTCTCTAACTTAATCAGGTCTAAGTAAATCTGGCTCTCTCCCTCATTGTTACTGCTTGGCAGGCTCAAGGCCCTACGGTCAGATGAAGGCCCTGTCTTTCCAAATTGTGATGGAGCGTGAAGTCCAGCCTCTCCTTTACTCCCTTTCAGAAGGTTTTTCCCCACAGTGTGGCCAGATGGCCTTTTTTACATCCTGTATATAGCACTAAGTCTGGATTCTGTTTTTCAAGAGGAATCCAAGTTTAACCTCTCAGTGTTACAAGATCTTTCCAAGGGAAAATCTTTCCAACCACTCTTCTGCATTTAAAATGTCTCAATAACGGTGTTTTTAGAAACTGATTGCTTCCCCCAAACCTCCTACTAACTTCCTATCTATATCTAGTGGACATTTATATAGCACACAGAGGGACAGAATTGTGCATGGATTCAGCTCATGCTTAGTTAAAAATAAAGGGGAAATCAATTATAAGAAAGTTTTTTATATTTTATAAAAGAAACACACAGAGGCCATTGGGGGGAAAGAGCGCAAAAGGTTATTTTTTTCAATTATGGTTCATTTTTCTTAATTATGGTACAAAATGTCTTAATACTTTCTTTTTCACTCCTAAACAAAGAATAAATAAACCTCATTCTTTTGCTGCCTCAAACCTGGAGATGGGGTATCTAATCTAAGTGACATAATTCATCTGGAAAGCAGTTCACTGGGATTGTCTTACAGATCTGATCAAATGTTGACTGCAAGTTGACCCTATTTTGTTTCACTCTTTACATGCCCAAAGGTTGGAATTGAAACTCATTCTACAGATAAGGAACATCAATATCTTAAAAAAACATCAAGGGTATTGGGGCAAGGGGAATGGGGCACTGGGTCTGGATTGTAGACTCTCTAGCTCCTTGACTTCAACATGGACCTTGGATGAGACCACATACTGCCATTTTTTTCAGGGCATACAGGAGGGAAAATTTACTTCTTTCCTGCCAAAGCAGCCATGTTTGAGCAAATCTCAAGTTAAATTAAGAGGGAAATAACGTTGTTTAGCATTCTGAAAGTATCAGTAGAATTCTCAGCACCTTCTCTCACTTTTAAGATCTGAGCTGGCCCTGGCCAGTGTAGCTCAGTTGGCTGGAGCATTGTCCCATGCACCAAAAGGTCTCCGTGGGTTCCATTCTCATATGTGCAGGAGGCAACAGATCGATGGCTTACTCTCACATACATATTTCTCTCTGTCTCTGTCCCTCCCCCTTCCTTACTCTCTAAGTTCAATAAAAGCATGTTCTTAGGTGAAGATTAAAAAATAAATAAGGTCAAATCTCAGAGGGAAGGCAGGGGTGGGTGGGTGGAGGGGAAGAAATTAACCAATGAATTTATATGCATATATGTATAACCCATGGACACAGACAAATAGTGTGGTGAAGTCCTGGGTCAGGGGGCACGTGTGGGCTAGAAGGGATCAATTAGGAGAAAAAGGGGACATCATTAATACTTTAAACAATAAAGATAAATAAAACATAAAACATAAAAAAATAAATAAATAAATAAAAAATAACTTTAATTAAAGGAAAACATCAGCTTTGGTTATGTTGGTTACTTATGGTGGCTATCTAAATACAACATGGGGAAATTTGGATTTGAGACTTTATTTCCAATAGTTGACTAAAATATATTGTTCCTGAATAAAATAATGTAATAAATAACAAGTTAGGTAGGGGAAGTGTCTGAAGGCAGAGGTCTTCTTGCCAAAACATTAAGCTGTGCTCTCCAGAATGACAAAACCCCTTCAGTTTCCAGTTGACACTCATTTATTAAAAATAAATTAGCGTCCCCATCTGGTCTGACTCATTTGATGGGAACAAAAAGTTCTTCTAAAAGTACAAATAGGGGGAAGAAATCGAAAAAGAAGGGAGGCATGAGACTGACCTTGTGCAATGTTCCTAGGTCTGGAACCACAAACATAATTCTGATGTATAATTAAAATATCCTGAGCAGAACATGAGTAGCCCACCTGTGAAAGGATATTTATTACCCTGGATTACCCTACAGATCAATGGAATTTCTAGTCTTAACAACTTTTCCTTAATCAATTTTTAAAACTAGCTTCTGTTCCAGGTTAAAGTGCTAAGTTATTAAGGAATAAATTAAAGGTGTTCTGCATTCATTGTGATTTACTTTTACCAAAGCAGTGGTGGAATTCATAAATAGATTAAAATGTAAATTTCTTTAGCAGAGGCTCTTGAAACAAGTAGCTCAAAACTTCTTCCATTTTTAAACCCTCTGTTACAATCTATAGTCAGGGAGGGAAGATTATAAATACAATCAATCACAATAGGCAATTAGAACATGCTATAAATCAAGTTTATTTATATTTGTGTTAAGCAATCAAAATTCTCTTTCACTTCTTGAGCTTTTAAATTACTTTCTATTCCCATCTTAATCTCTTTGGCCTTTATAGATGATAAAATATACTTGTCTTGGCAGAATTAATATAAATTATTTTCTGATTTTTTAAGTGCTTAATCCAGTATTTAAATTTTCAATAACACACATAAACATAACTGATTAAATTCTCACAGAAGTATAGTATATTTAACTCCACACATAAAACTACCTTGATTATTCTTTATGGGCAATCTTAAACTGGCATGTAAAGTGAGATTTCCATTGAGTCCATGTTTTCCTCTTTGTCATCATATTTCAAGGGGAAAATTTAATAAATGATAAGTCAAAGAGATTTGCCAATTTTGACAATGTATTTTTTTTTTATTTCATAGGGGAACTAAGAAAGACATTATTCACTTATATTACTTATTTTTAGAAAACTGTTAATATCTTTTTCTTAAAAAGACCATACACAGCTCTAACCGGTTTGGCTCAGTGGATAGAGCGTCGGCCTGCGGACTCAAGGGTCCCAATTTCGATTCCGGTCAAGGGCATGTACCTTGGTTGTGGGCACATCTCCAGTAGCAGGTGTGCAGGAGGCAGCTGATCAATGTTTCTCTCTCATTGATGTTTCTACCTCTCTATCCCTCTCCCTTCCTCTCTGTAAAAAAAAATCAATAAAATATATTTTTAAAAAAAGACCATACACAGCTTCCACAAAGATATGTGTAAAAGAAAGTATTATCAAGAATGGAAAAAGTAGACAATATAGACAAATTATTTTTCAAAGGTAATGTTATCCAAAAACATTGATATTTTGCCCTGTTCTGAATTTGAAAAATAGACTTAAACTTGGTTTGAAGTAGCACTGATTCTTGGGGGTGAGATAGTAAGTTCAAGGTGTCTAATAATCATTTGTTCTGAGAATCAAGCATCTTATCACAAGAAACCAGTGCCAAGTTATAAGATATAAAGAAAATATTACATTGAATTTTGACTTCAGGCTTTCTTAGCTATAAAAAGCCAATATTTCCTTCCAAATGATTTTAAAGATACAACATTCCTCATGTTTTATAAAATGGCTACATGTCTACATGTACCATTTAGAATTCACAAAACATTATTGTTGTTTTAAAGTCAGGGTCATTTAATGAACTCAAGGAAAGAATGTGTTTACAGATTTTTGGCTTGCTGCTTAGTCAGGGTCTTCTAAGGGTAATACTTCAAATGAGTATTAACAACCAAAGTCTCGTCCTACACTTAAGACATTTAGAAACTCAATAAAATAAGTACATTCTGAGATAATCAATCTCCCTGGGGCTGGTCCATGTAAATCCAATTAATAAGAGAGTTATGAGTTATATTTAGTCTCCTCTCTGTGTTCTTGGCCCACTGGACTTCTTCCTGCCAGTATAATCCCACCGGACAGCTTTTAAATTAGATCTAAGTTGTGTCTAAAATGCTCTATCTTCAGATCTGTTGACGTAAGAAATGTCCAAACTTGTAGTCAATTTTCATAAGAGTTTATTTGAGCCAAACTGATGACATGCTAGTAGGCCAAGGAGCAAGATCTCAAATGCTCCAGAGAATAACTGTTTTGGAAGCTTCATTCATGCATTTGAAATTAAGGAGGTGACACAAAGAAGATTATATGGATGAGGGGAAAAGCAAGGCCAGGATTGGGTTACAGAATAATTAACAAGATTATATGTTTTCCTAGGATGGTGATGCCTTAGACGGGCATTACTTCTGGCATCTCAAAGGTGTGCTAATCTAGATGCTCAAACACAACGGACAGGATTTACCTTAAAACCCTTTCACTGAAGAAGCTTATTGTCCTAGGGTGTGACTGCTCACCATGACCTACCCAGTTTGGAATTTATAATTTATTACAGCACCTTCTTTTTGTCCACAGATCTCTAATTCTGAATTTTGGTCTCAGTTGAAAATCACTGTCTCAGAGAGGCCCTCGATGACTAGCCTATCCATAATAGCCTCTCTTTAGATTTCTCTAATCAACTTTACTTTTTCACATAGCACTCGGTAATACCTGAAATACTCTGATTCACTTAATTTTCTAGTAAATTATTCTCTCTTTACCACAAGTACATAAGCCCCATGAGACAGTCTTGGTCTTTTTCACTGCTGCCCCCAGCACTAAGAACAGCTGAGAGCTGGTGGTACTCAATGTGTTCACTTGCAGAGGAAGAAACAAGGGAGGAGCAATGGTATAATCTTTGAATTTCCCTGATTCAGTCTATATCAATAACACAGCTACTAAGATAAGGAAACATCAGCTCAGACACAGCACCTCTAGCTCACATAGGTAAAAGGTGATCCTCCTGTAAACTTCGGTATGTGAGCAGCCACATGTTGCTAGAAGAGCAGTGTAGTAGCATCAGCAATTGTGGAAAGAAGCACAGGGAAGGCAAAGGGGTTTCTGTAGTCTGAGAGCCGGAGACCTCAGATATTGCCAACAAATGCTTACTCTCATGAGGAAGACAACTCACTCTGTGGGCCAAGTCTGGTGGGTCAACATGCGAAGAGCATTACAAGCTCTGAGGTAGGGCACAAGGAGAGCTCAGGATGGCTAGATGGTTATTTTTTAGTGTTCATTCCTGCTGAGTGAAATGAACACTAAAAAATAGTCACAGTCCCTATGATGGTTAATTTTATAAGTCAATTCAACTACCATGGAGTGCCCAAATATTTGGTCAAATATTATTCTGAGTGTGTCTGTGAGGGTGTTTTGGGATAAGATTAACATTTAGACTGGTAAACTGAGTAAAGCAGATTGTCCTCCTTAATGTGGGGGCGGCTCATTCACACACTTGAAAGCCTTAATGGAACAAATATTCTGACTGTTCCCAGGAGTAAGAAATCAAGATGGAGAGGTAACGGAACATGGGAGATTGTCATTGCAAGTGATTTTGGCTACTGCATGTTGGAGCATTGTTCAGATTAAGGAATTTAGTTGTATTTATATAAAAAATAGTTTTTAAATTGGAGAGACTGTAGGCTGAAGACTCAATATTTTAACTTTGGAAATTTGCTTTTGGTTATGCTTATTCTATCTGGCATAAAGGGTTCTTTCTGTCATTGAATTGATGGAAGAAATAAAAATTATCTATGCTTACATCACTAAAACCTGAAAATATATGCAAAACAGAGATAAAGGCTGGCTCCACACTATCACAGAAAGCTTTTACTCAAGTTTCAGTGGCAATAATACTCTTTAAGGTAGTTTCTGTGGACCACCCCCCCTTCCCCCCTCCCATACCCTTGTACAGGATCTTAGGTCCTCAACTTATGTACGCCAGAAGACACCATCATCAAAACAACAAGAAAGCCCAATGCATAGAAGAACATATTTGCCAATATTATTTCCAATAAGGGTTTAATCTCCAAAATTTATAGGGAACTCAGATATCTTAACAAAAGGAAGATAAACAATCCAATCAAAAAAATGGGCAAAGAAAAAAAAATGGGCCAAGGACCTAAATAGACACTTTTTAAAAGAGGACATATAGAAGGCCAAGAGACATATGAAAACATGCTCAAAGTCACTAATCATCTGAGAGATGCAAATCAAGATGACAATGAGATATTATCTCACACCTACAAGAATGGCTATCATCAACAAATCAACAAACAAGTGCTGGTGAGGATGCAGAGAAAAAGGAATCCTTGTGCATTGCTGGTGGGAATGCAGACTGGTGCAGCCACTGTGGAAAACAGTGTGGAATTTCCTCAAAAAGTTAAAAATGGAACTCCCATTTGACCCAGTGATCCCACTCCTAGGACTATATCCCAAGAAAACAGAAACACCAATCAGAAAGAATATATGCACCTCTATGTTCACAGAAGCACAATTTATAATAGCTCAGATTTGGAAACAGCCTAAGGGCCCATCAGCAGATGAGTGGATTAGAAAACTGTGGTACATCTAGACAATGAAATACTAAGCTGCTATAAAAAAGAAGGAATTCTTACCATTTGTAACAGCATGAATGGAACTGGAGAGAATTATGCTAAGTGAAATAAGCCAGTCAGAAAAAGATAACTATCACATGATCTCACTCATTTGTGGATTATAATAAACAACATAAATTGATGAACAAAAATAGAACCAGAGATATAGAGGCATTGAACAGACTGTTCAACCTATGAGGGAAGGTCAGGGGTGAATTGGGTAAGAGATCAGCCAAAGGACTTTTATGCATGCATATGAGCATAATCAATAGACACAGACAGTAGGGGGGGCGGGTGAGGGCATGTGGGAATGGCCGGGGAGAAATCAATGGCAGATAAAAAAGACTCATGTAATAATTTAAAGAATAAATAATTTAGATTAAAATAAAATTTGCACAATGTCCCCTGAAGACCATCAGGCTGGATCTGGAAGGGCTGCAATGCCCTTGAATACATAGCCTTGGGGGACGGGCTCCTTTGTGCTAAGATATGTCAGTGGCTGCCTGACTGTGCACTCAAATATGAGGTGCTGTGAGTGAAAGAGAATCTGTTGCCAAGATCCACATATATTGCTCTGGTCAGAAAAAAAAATCCTCCTGAACCACGTATGCATCCATTTCTTACAGGAAATTCAGCTCCATTTTAATCTATGGGACCACCTTCATATACGTGGTCTGTATTGACTGAAAAATTAAGTGGTGTCTGAACATATTTTTAAAAAATGATTTGAAATGGAAAAATTCCATGATAATCAAAACTGCAAAAGCAAACTCAAGAAAAAATAGTATGGAAGGCTCTGTGTCTATTTAATTACTTATTTTACCCTGCTACCACACTTATTTTACCCTGTGCTCTCCAGAATGACAGGGGTAGGGGGAATGGGACAAGATATTAAATTTGATTTTTTTTTAAAAAAAAGCAATGTGAAATAAGCCAATCAATGAAGGAAAAATACCACATGACATCACTCATTTATGGATAATAAAGACCATTATAAACTGATAAACAAAAATAGATACAGAAGCAAAGAAACATCAAACAGTCCAACTACAGCAGGAAGGCTTGGGAGGATTGGAGGGGAAGGGTAAGAGATCAACCAAAGGACTTGTATGCATGCAGATAAGCATAACCAATGGACACAAAACACTGGGGGATAGGGAAGGCCGGGGGAAGGTCAAGGGGAAAAAAAGAAAAGGAGACATATGTACTACTCTTTGTAATATTTTAAGCAATAAAATAAAATAAAATAAAAAACAACAACACACACACAAAACAAACAAACAAACAGAAAACTTCCCACAAAGAAACCTTTTGAATTGTAACAAACATTTTAGGAATAAATGTTACCAATTCTACAGAAAATCTTCCAAAAATATCAAGAGTAGGGAATACTTCCCAACTCATTTAATGATGTCAGGATTACTTTGAAGCCAAAATCATACAAAAACATTACAAAAAAAAAAGAGAAATACTACAGATCAACATTCTTCAGGAAAAAAAAAAGTGCAAAAATTCTAAACAAAACTTCAGCCAAATTGAACCCAACAGCACAGAAAAAAAGATCTATTTCAAGAATTGAAGGTGTTTTAACATCTGAAATCAATGAATGTAATTCACCATATTAACAAATTAAGAACAAAAAACCATAAGACAATTTTAATATATGCAAAAGCAGCATTTGACAAATCTAAAATTCTCAGCAAAGTATGGATAAAAGGGAATTTTCTTAACCTGATAAAGGGCATTCATGAAAAACATTAAGCTACCATCATGCTTATTGATAAGAAAACAAATTCTTTTTTCTCCTAAGTTCAATAAAGAGAATGATATTTGCTCTAACCATTTACATATAATACTAGAGGCCTAGTGCACAAAAATTTGTGCACTTGGAGAGGGTCCCTCAGCCCAGCCTGTGCCCTCTCACAGTCTGGGATTCCTTGGGGGATGTCCACCTGCTGATTTAGGCCCACTCCCTGGGGCAATTGGGCCTAAGCTGGCAGTCAGACATTCCTCTGGCAGCCCAGGAGCCCTCAGGGGATGTCCACTTGCCAGCAGGGAGCAGGCCTAAGCTGCAGTTGGAAATCCTTAGCACTGCTGAGGAGGCAGGGGAGACTCCTGCTACCACCGCTGTACTGGCAGCCGTCAGCCTGGCTTATGGCTGAGCAGAGTGTGTCAGAGTGACCAGTCATTCCCAGTGGTTCTGCTGTTAGGGTCAATTTGCATATTACCCTCTTGTTATATAGGATAGAGACCTGGTGCATAGGTGGGGGCTGGCTGGTTTGCCCTGAAGTGTGTCCTGGATCACAGTGGAGTCCCCACTGGGGTGCCTGGCCAGTCTAGCTGAGTGGCTGATGGCTATTTGCAGGCTTGCCAAGCTCCCCAGTAAGGACTTACACCCCATGAGGGTGTGGCCAGCCTGGTGAGGAGCTGATGGGTGTTTTCAGGCTGATCACAGCCACTTCACAGTGGGGGTTCCCTCTGGGGTGCCTGGCCAGCCTGGGTGAGGGGCTGATGGCTGTTTTCAGGCTGGCCACGGCTCCCAGCGACCCAAGCTCCCAGCGAGGTTGGCTGGAAGCAGGTATCTGGGATTTATTTATCTTCTATAATTGAAACTTTGTTGCCTTGAGGGAAACCACAGCTGGCCAAGGCAGGCAGAAAGCTTGGCTTCCTCCATCACTGGGGCAACCAAGCCTCCTGCTTGCTCCAGCTCCGTTGCTGTTGGCTGCCATCTTGGTTGGGTTAATTTGCATATAGTCACTCTGATTGGCTGGTGGGTGTGACTTGGGCATAGCAGAGGCGCAGTCAATTTGCATGTTTCTCTTTTATTAGTGTAGATGGTCCAAGAGGTTTAAGAAAAAGGGAAATAAGATTTGTCCACACTAGAGAGGGAGAGGTAAAGTGTTTATAACACAGATAACATGCTCATATACGTGGAACATCCATGCAATCTCCAGAAAAGCTACTAGAACTACTAAGAGATGTTTACTCAGGTTATAGAAATATATATCAAGTATAATTCTATATAACAACTAAACCAAAAATTAAAGTAAATAAAACAATATTATTTTAATGGCATCAAAAATAGAAAGTACTGAGGGATATATCTGGTAAAAGAAGTATAATACATTAACATTGAAAAATACAAAACATTGGGGACATATGTAAAACTTTCCACAATAAAGAATTATTTAAAAATAAAAAAGTACAAAACATTGAGGAAAATACTTAAAAATGCATCAATAAATAGAGACTGATACCTTGTGTATGAGTTGTAATACTCATTGTTAAAATGTCAATTATAAACCAAATAGTTGGCATATTCAAAACAATTGTGATCAAAATCCAAGTAGAATTTTTATAAAAATGTATATATCATGTCTAAAACTCATTTGGAAATGCAAAGGATTTAAAATAGCTAAAATAATTTTGAAAAAGAACAAATTAGAAGGCTAAGCATAGTCAAGACAGCATAGTATTGGTAAAGACAATTAATTGATCAAATCAAACTGATAAATTGACTTCAACATTAAAAATGTTTCCTGTTTAAATTATCTAAACTAATAAAAGTATAATATTAAAATTAACTGTCTCTTTGGGACAGGTAAGCCACGTCCACCAGCCAATCAGAGCGACTGTATGCAAATTAACCCAGCCAACATGGAGGCTGCCACTCACGGACCTGAGTAAATGGCAGCTTCCATTGCAGCAGGAGTGAAACTGAAACTGTTTGTGGCTCCGCTTATCCTGGCTCAAGGCAATACATACTTGCAATAAAGTATCAATCATAGAATCCTCGGGAGTTGAAGAAAACAGAAGGCCTGGCCTGACTACTAAGGGTAACAATGTCTCATTATAGAAGCGCAGGTGAAGCAGAGGAGGTTTCATTACTAGGCTTCAGCTTAAAGGAACAGTGCATCAATTATAGAAGATAAACAAACCCCAGAAACCTGCTTCCAGCCAGCCTTGTTGGGACATTGGGTCAATGGGAGCTGTGGGCAGCCTGAAAGCGCTCCTCAGCCCATCACCCACACTGGCCACAACCCAATGGGGTGAGGGACGTTACTGGGGGGCTTGGCCAGCCTGCATCAGCCCCTCACCCAGGCTGGCCAGGTACCCCAATAGGGACCCAAAACCTGAAGGGACTGTGGGCAGCCTGAAAATGACCCTCAGCCCCTCACCCAGGCTGGCCACACCCCTATAGGGTAAGGGTTCCCACTGGGGGGCTTGGCCAACCTGCAAACAGCCATCAGCCCCTCACCCAGGCTGGCCAGTCATGCCAGCAGGTGGACATCCCCCAAGGGGTCCCAGACTGTGAGAGGGCACAGGCCAGGCTGAGGGACCCCTCAAGTGCACAAATTTTTGTGCACCGGACCCCTAGTACTGTTATAATAATGAAAAGAAAACTATAGAATATAAGAAAAATTTTGCAAAGCGTGTCTCATAAATGATGTGTATCCAGAATATATTAAAAAATCTCAAACTGTATAATACAAAAGCAAAGAATGCAATAGACAGTGGGCTAAAGATCTGAAAAGACACTTCAACAAAGAAGATATATAGGTTGCCAATAATCTTATGGAAAGATATTCAGCAATAACTAAAAACTAGAATGTCTATCAATAGACAAATGAATAAATACACTGTAGAGTACCCATGAAATGAATTACTTCTCAGCAAAAATACTTATGGACTACTGGTGCATGGAAGAACATAAAAAAAATCTCAAAAAATATGCTGAATAAAAATCATAAAAGAATTTGCTATCATGGTTGCCTGGAGAATTGGGGTAGGGAGGCATAAGAGGGAGGAATAACTAAGGGACACAAAAAACTTTAGGGTTGATACTGAATGCATTCTTACTAGCTCTTACCCTTTTTTGTATAGTTGCAGAGTGGAACAATGATTTGATTCTATATTATGCAATAGTTTCTGTATTCAACAATGAGCTCATTAAATTCCTGGAAATATAACAATCTGCTCTTGAACTCTGGTTTGAGCAAGTTTCAGCACACAACTGTATCTGATCCTCCAAAAAAAAAAAAAAACTAGGCCCAGCAGACTTCTAACAAAACATCATAGGTCCCAATATTACATAAAAATTTCCAAAGCATAGAAAATGAAGGGAAACTTACAAATTCTTTTATGAAGCAAGTATAACATTTATATATAAATTTGATAGGAATAGTGTAACACATTAAATTAAAACCTAGTAACACTTATGAATATAAATGCAAAAGTAATAATTGAAATGATAGTGAGTAGAATCCAACAGCACATAAACAAAATAGTAAACCATACATTTCAAGGATGCATAATTGGTTCACTGTTAGGAAATCCATTAATATAACATAATATTAAAAATTATAGGAAGACAAATTATAGCATATCTCCATAGATTCTGAAAACAACTTTGCTAAAATGCAAGACTCAATCCTAATAAAAACCCTCTGGCAAGTAAAAATTGTTAAATGTCTTGGCAAAGTAGATAAAGTACAACCATAAAAAATTAGAGATGAGTGGGGGGAATTTATAGAAGTAGAATAAGCTTGCTAATGTCATTTAGGATCCAATATTTTAGTATAAAAAAAAGAGATACACATAAAATCAAAAAGTAAACATTCTAATCCTAAATTTGAATTTGAAATATTAGCATAAACTCAAGATATGTTTGTTCTTTAAAAAATACCTATTTCCACCCTAACCGGTTTGGCTCAGGGGGTAGAGCATCAGCTTTTGGATTGAAAGGTCCCAGGTTTAATTCCGGTCAAGGGCATGTACCTTGTTTGCGGGCACATCCCCATTAGGAGGTGTGCAGGAGATAGCTGATCGATGTTTCTAACTCTCTATCTTTCTCCCTGCCTCTCTGTAAAAAAAAAATCAATAAAATATATATTTTTAAAAAATACCTATTTCCTCGTTCTGAATACTGAACTACTTAAACTAATACCATAGCAATAAGCATTCCAAGTGTCTGTATTTGGGAGCCTCATTATCATTCCCTCCTGAAGATAACCGTGTTCTTTAGAGAAATGGTATATGCTGAATTTAAAGATGAAAATATACACAATAAACATGGGATATTTTATCATAGTAGAAAATAAGGATTCCAAAACTACCTTAAAAGAAAACAAATGGCCAAAGTTGAGATAATTAGAACATTAATAAGGATAATTAGAACTCATTGAACTTATTAAATATGTTAATTTTTATGGGCTCACAATGATACCAAAACAAAAAGAAAGTTTGATGGGTCCTAACAAGTGAAAATTTTTATTTTGGAAATGAATATACAATGATTTACAAAGGAGCACGAGGAAAGTTGGACATAATTCTTAATTTATTATATCTTTTCTATATCATCTGTATCTCAGAATACCTAACCTGTTGATAAAGGGTTGCTTTTACTTTTTTTATGAATTACAAAACAATATTTATTTATTTAACCAAAGTAGCAATAAAAGATTTCAAAGATAACTACAGAAG
>PVJC01039232.1:0-16360 GCA_004026665.1 Murina feae | reverse complement strand
ACCCCCTGCCGCCTCTTACTCGCTTCCCGGTGCCCTCCAACCCTGCCACCTCTTTCCCACTCACAGGTCCTGGGTCCTGCTCTGTCCCGCCCTGCAGCCGCTCTGTGCACTCGGGAGGTCCCTCAGCCCGGCCTATGCTCTCTCACAGTCTGGGACCCCTCGGGGGATGTCCACCTGCTGGCATGCCTGACCAGCCTGGGTGAGGGGCTTTAAGGCTGCCCACAGCTCCCATTGCCCAACGTCCCTGCAAGGCCCGCTGGATGCAGGTTTCCTATAATTGATGCTGTTCTTTTAAGGCGAGGCCTTTTACTAACGAAGCCTCCTCTCTGCCTCACCTTGCAGCTTCTATAATGAAACAATTGTTACACTTAATTGTTGCAAATGTGTGTTTTGCTTCAGGCCAAAGGCTAAGGAGCCAGCGAGCAGGTAGTTTCCCTTTCGCTCCTGCTGCAACGGACGCTGCCTAAATGTTTACTCAGGTCCGTGAGTGGCGGCCGCCATGTTGGCTGGGCTAATTTGCATACAGCCGTTCTGATTGGCTGTGGGCGTCCCGGAGAAACGGTTAATTTTACTATTCTGCTTTTATTAGTTTAGATACCCATCCTCTCCCTGGTATATTTCTATTTCAGAATTTGTATTTGTGGAAGCTGCAGATACTTTAAGTTAATCATGCATCTCACTTTATTATTGGTACTGAGTTCATTCTCTTGTATCTTAGAAAACAATTGTTCATCTCTCATGTACAGTCTCATTTACCATATACTGCAGCATATCTATAGATTTACATGTATATATTTTATATAATTTATATTATTTAACTCTTGCTGCATAGCACATTATACTAAAAGTCAGTGGCTTCTAGCAACCGATATTTATTATCTCAGAACTTCTGTGAGTCAGGAATCTAACCGTAGCTTCATTGGATTCTCTGTTTCACAGTCTCTTATAAGTGTGCAATCTCATCGGAAGTCTTGAATGAAGAAGGATGTTATTCTAAGCTTATTTACATTGTTGGCAGGATTCAGTTCCTCAGGAATTGTTGGACTGAGAGCCTCAGTTCCTCAGTAGCTTTGGCTGGAGGCCATGCTCACTTCCTTTCCCAGTGGGCATCTTAACAGAGTGGTTTGTTTCATCAATGTGTGCAAAGTGAGATGGCAACAAATTAAGAATGCCAGCAGGATTAAAGTCCCAGTCTTCATAATCAATTTACAGAAGTGAGTCCTCATTATGTTTTGCCTATTCTACTTGTTATAATTCCTAAGAGTATGAATATAGGGAGGTGGAGGTTATGGAGAGCTAAAGTTATCAGAAGCTGAAGTTATCTTGTATTACATTATGTATAGGTATATTTTCTTGCAGTAATGTACATTTATTTGAGGTTATGCAATTTTAGTCTTCACAAATAATGTTGTGACATAGATATGGTGTTATTTTTTTATAGTCCACTCCACCTAATCTATGTATTACTGTATCCCTACATCCCCAATGTAGCTCTTTCCCTCTCTCTCTCTCTGTCTCTGTATCTCTCTCTACACACACCCTTTATACATACACAATTTAAAAAAGATTTTTATCGCTTTCAGAGAGAAAGGGAGAGGAAGAGGGAGACAGAAACATCGACGATGAGAGAGAATCACTGATTGGCCCGCCTCCTGCACGCCCCCTCCCCCCCCACCACCACCAGGGATTGAGCCCACAACCTGGCATGTCCCCTGACCAGGAATCAAACTGTGACCTCCTGGTGCATAGGTTGATGCTCAATTACTGAACCGTGCTGGCCAAGTTGTCCTCATCATTTTTATTTTAGTAAATATTTACATGATCTATCCATGTTGCTGTATATATCTACCTGCTACACAACATTGCTGTGGGTGCAATTCTGTACCCTTAATATAGAGTAATATTCAGCACATAATTGATCAGTAAGTAAAATTGATTTATAAATAAAAGTATATCATATATACTATTTGTGCTGGATAGATGAAGTATCCAACTTCCTAATATAAAAAAACCTTTCAAATGGAGACCTATCTAACACTCGTTGTAATACTATAAACAATAAAACAAACTAAAAAAAAAGAAAAAAAACTTTCAAAATCTTAAAATTTTTGAAATTTTGAGATGCACTTTAAAGTGCCCCTGATTACATTTCTGATATAAAACTAAAGTTTCCTATCTATTCTGTGATGACTGGTAACGCCACACTTTGAAAGCTGTTCCATTTTCTGAAGAGAGTGCTGAAATCTTTACTTTCTCACTAGAAGTCCTGCCTCCATGGCTGAAGACCATGTCATGGTTGAAACACATAAACACACATCAGCAGGCACACATGTTTGGTCATGCTCACCTCAATGTATTCTCTTTACTCAAGGTTGATTACCATGACAGTCTGCTAGATTGACTCCGTCTCTCTAGTTGCAGATTCAGTCAGATGCAGATATGCAAAACTTGTTCATTTTTCTTTCACAAAATGGACAACTGGGCAAAGGGTTTTAAAATAATTAAGCCCTATCCGGTTTGGCTCGGTGGGTAAAGCATTGGCCTGCGGACTGAAGGGTCCCAGGTTCGATTCTGGTCAAGGGCATGGACCTTGGTTGCAGGCACATCCCCAGTGGGGTGTGTGCAAGAGGCAGCTGGTCGATGTTTCTCTCTCATCGATGTTTCTAACTCTCTATCCCTCTCCCTTCCCTCTCAGTAAAAAATCAATAAAATATATTTTAAAAAATAATTCAGTTCGAAGGAATGTAAGGTATTGATGAAAAGATTACCTGCAAAGTCTCATACTTGAAAGGACAACTAGCTGGGATTAAAGATTGGCAAACTTTATATGTATCACCATTAATAATAAAAATTAAAAGTGTGATATCATTGACTGGATCATTTGAGGACACATTCTCAAGGTTGACTTCATTTTTAATCAGGAAAATTGACTTTTTTGATATTTTCTCTTCTATTCAATATTTTGGGAGGAAAAATGATATAGCAGGAGATCATTTTTTTATTGAGCCCTTCACTTAGAAATGAGAATAAATGTCTGCAGACTGCCTCTAAATTCATTTCCTAGGACTTTGAGAATTGGATATTTCTAAAAAAGAAACTTACTATTTTTTTCACCAAATACTTCCTCATAAAATACAATTTCCTATCATGGTATTTTCGTCCAAATTATACAATTTGTTTGACTCATAGTATCTAAGTCAGAGACAAATATCATATTCTGACTACTAAAAGAGAAGTATATATGCCCATAACTGAATATATATGACTAGAACACCAGTACTGACAGCAACACCAGTATCTAGTCCTAACACCAGGTTGCTGCCATTTGTGAAATTGCAGAGAACAATCTTTGCAATATTTACACCCTTAATTCTTGAACAGTCACTTGTGTGAGAATGGAACCTCTCTCCATGAAAAAACAGATCTAATGTGAGAGGGCATCACATTTCTATAACCAAGTTGTTTTTGATGCCACTACATTGAATGAAGTTTTTCTTTCCCAACTAAGACTCTTTCTGGTGTTCAATGTTTCTAGTTGTTATAGTAAAGTGCTGACCTTTTTTTAAGACTAAGTCAATTTTTTCTAAGCATTTAATTTTTGGGTAACTATGAATATCCTTTTTTATGTGTTAAAAATATTTTAAGCATTATTTGTTCTCAAAATGCTAATTCAAGTCATTATGCATGAGCACATCTCACCAAACACCCTATATAATAAGCATGAACTGCCAATTCCCTGTAATTTTGAGGCAATTTCCATATGTTACACTGTTATTATGTTCTTGTAGACTAATTGGTAATGATACCTAAATTTGGGTTCTAGGAAAGTCACTTACTCTTGAAAAAAATGTATCTTTATTTTCTTCTATAACCTTCCCTCTGCCCCCACTTAGATATTTTATAATTTATTTACAACATATACAAGACCAGTTTGGCCCCTTTAATACTGCACTTAGAAACAATATGTGAAATTCTTACTAATATTAATATCAAGTGAATATAATAAAAAGCTACAGGTCTGGAAATAATAGTCCTTTCTTCTCAATTCCTAGATCTATGTCACAAAGATAATGTAAAAGATGTCGTACCTCCTGAGCAGCATGGCTCAGTAGTTGAGCATCGATCTATGACCTGGAGGTCACAGATCGATTCCCCATCAGGAGCACATTCCCAGGGATTGCTGGTTCAACCCCAGTAGGGGACTTATAGGAGGCAGCCAATGGATGATTTTCTCTCATTCTCTCTCTCTCTCTCTCTCTCTCTCTCTTCCTTTCTGAAATCAATACAAATACATTAAAAAATATGTGTCTTACCTATAAGGTGCATGCATGCACACACACACGCACACACACACAATCCTTGTGCTACTCTTGTGTTTACATTAGATGTAAGTAATGATTGCAGTGGTAGAATGCCCTCCAGCAAATACCACTGGGAATACATCTTTGGTTGAACACATTGGACTGTGGTTGGAAGTCATTGCAACTATAAAGGAAAGTTTCACACTAGAGTTTCTTTGCCCCTAAGTTTTGTCAGTCAGAAAGCATCCCCCTTCCCCACTTAACTCTCCCAAATTCTCTCCTAATTGGAGGTCTTCTGAAGGGGGTGATGTAAGAAGATTCTCAGCAACTGTAGAACCTTAAGTTTCACTCTATCAGCATTTTAATTTCCTGACTGAAAGTTCCTTACAGTGGAAAACCCAGAGTTTAAAATGTTCAGTCAAAGGCACAGATCAGCCTGGCTGTGGTGGCTCAGTGGTTTAGGACACAGTTAGATTCCTTGGTCAGGGCATATGCCCTGGTTGCAGGCTTGATCCCTGGTTGGGGAGCATGCAGGAGGCAGCTAATCAATAACTCTCTCTCTCATCATTGATGTTTTCTCTCTCTCTCTCTCTCTCTCTCTCTCTCTCTCTCTCTCTCTCTCTTTCTCTCTCTCTCCCTTCCTCTCTGAAATCAATGAAAATACATTTCTTAAAAAGGTATCCAGCCCTGACTGGTTTGGCTCAATGGATAGAGCATTGGCCTTCAGACTGAAGGGTCCCAGGTTCGATTCCGGTCAAGGGCATGTACCTTGGTTGCAAGCACATCCCCAGTAAGGAGTGCGCAGGAGGCAGCAGATCAATGTTTCTTTCTCATCAATGTTTCTAACTCTCTATCCCTCTCCCTTCCTCTCTGTGAAAAATCAATAAAATATATGAAAAAAAGGTATCCATTACTATCACAGGAAGCACCTGCCTCCCAGGGAAGGCCGAATTCCACCTCCATCAACCCACAGACCCTAGATGAGAACATCTTCCTACACTTCCAAATCCCACTCCAAACAGGAAAGAAAAAACTGTAAAGGCTGCGGGGTCAGGGTGAAATGTGTTGCAACTTGGGACTGACTTCATTGTGGGCTTTCCTGCTTCTGTGTTCAGTTTGTCTCTGGTGTCTTCGAGAGAGATGAGCTTGTTGTCACAGAAGGCTTGGGGCGTGCCTTGAACTAAATGATGCTTGAAGTATGACTGCAAAAGTGTAACTTTGGCAAAGGGAATTGAGGGACAACTCAGATGATGTTAAAAATGACTTGTCGTTAGATCCTTGTCTTGGCAAATGTAAAGAATTAGAGATTTGCTCTAAATTAAACAATGTTGGGAAGCGGGAATAATTCTGCAATTGGGTTTCCTAACATTTCAACCTAGAAAAAGGAGCAATGGAAGCTGTGAGGAGTGGGGGGCGTTTGGTCATCTTGCCTGTGTTCATGCGCGACAAAGGTGAGGTCTTGTTTTTGTCTTGATTCGCTATGGTGACAAAATGATCCAGTTTAATGTCGATGTTTTGTGAATTGTGTGTGTGTGTGTGTGTGTGTGTGTGTGTTAAGAAAATGGACACCAAGATCTAGCTGAGTGCCAGCACCACTCATAGCAATACCATGGTCCCACTGGCAATACGAAGCCAGCTCCCAGAAGTTAGGGATACTTCTCTCTCTCTCCATGGTTATGATCACATTAGGTTTCTAGCTTTTTGTACAGTAACGTCAACCACTTCTTCTAGAACCTGAAGATAAAACAAAGAGAAAGTGTGAGCCGCTGTCCATTTTGTGAACCGCTGTCCCCCAAGCATTCATTCTATGGCGACCATACTGACTTGCCTTCTTTTCCTTCATAATGTCCAGCAACTTTCCACGTTAGTATTTTTTTTATTATTTCTACCCATAATTGTAAAGTTGTATGCTTATACTTACTATTCATGTATTGCTTAAACATCTCAGAAATAACTCTTTTTTCATCATGTGACCAAAATTATAATTTCCTAACTACAAATCTTTCTTTTTTTATTATACTTACTAATCCCTTAAAATACCTTATTTAATTTATTATTTATTTGTCTCTCTGGGCAGATCTCCCTTTCCCAAAAAGGTAAATTTCATGAGATCAGAAACCATGTGGGATTTATTTACAATTCTTTTTTTCTGGCATATTGAAGGTATACATTAAATATTTAATAAACAAATAAACATGGAACACAGATTTAATTGTTAAACCCTGTGCTCTTTAATGTTCTCACTGTCACATGCTCTTATGAAGGAGGAAGTCATCCTATTTAGATATCATTGTGTACCAAAATGAATTGAAATCCCACCACCCTAACTAGTGCCTTCAGAAAGAATTATATATTCCCTGGGAAACAGTGGCAGGGAAGAGAGGGTCACTGAAGCCTTGCCATGTGGGCATACATTTGAGCACTAGCCTATACTCTTTTTCCTATCTTCCAGTGCTTTGTATCGGAAGCAACTGAACTGATTGTATATTTAAAGGGAACTGTTCATCTCGTGGTACTCTCATTATTGTGAGTTGAAGGTTTCCACCTAGGGACACCCACCAGCAGACCTAAGAAAGCAGTTTAGTTGACTGTGGATAATTTATTCTGACAAATGACACTCAATGACAAACAGACCTGCCTAATCTCACAGCAGGCAGCACAGACTTGCATGTAGACAGAGATAAGACCAAAGAACATGTTCTCTCCTGTGTGCCAGGAAAGCCTATTGCCAGCTTCCCTCTGGGTGCCAAGGTTAGGCAGGCTCTTAGGATCCCAGCACAGGATAAACTTGAGCAGTTTTATAGCACATAGTTTCTATAGAAGAGAGGGAAATGATGACATTAACATTTCTGTGATTATTTAGGCAAGTTGACGTTATCATGATATTGCAGTTCTGTGATAGACATATATTACTTAGGTTCTACCATGAGGGTCCAATCCCATCCACAGTTGGCATCTCCCTTGGAGAACATGTTATAAAGGATTCCCATTGATGAACTAGTGCCCCATGGCACTTCTGCATGTCCTGTATCAGCGTTTGTTTTGGACTAGCTTCTCAAGATTGTTTATATAGCAAACAGCCTTGGTAGATACCCACAGTTTCCCCCTGGGGCAGGGCAGGCTGGTACTTGACCAGGATGATAAAGATAATGGAATATAAAGTAAAACAAAAGGAATATCATCTACAATATTGTAATAACTATATATGGTGCCAGGTGGCTACCTAAAATATCGGGGGAAACACTTGTTAAAGTAGATCATTGTCCAACAGTACAGCTGAAACTAAGATAAAATAATGTTAAATGCAAAGGTGTAATTGAAAAAAAAGATAATCTTTATTTCTGGGATAATTGTTGGACAGGCTTGCGACAGTTCTTTTAAAAAAGTTGGGTGTTTAAGTTCAGCATTCTTTGGCTATAATACATGCCCATGGTATACATTGCATCTATAGGTGCTCAGCTCTACATGATTTCTGTGGGGCTTGAGGGAAAGTGCAAGGGGACCCCAACACTATCAAGAAACTATGCACTCTGCTGTGCCATCCTTTCTAATAAAAAAGTAATATACAAATTAACCATTACTCCATCACAAAGATGGTAGCACCATAGCCACAAGATGGGGGCGCCCTGTTCCCGGTCTTGTCAGCTCTGCCAGTGGGAGGGCAGCAGGCGAGTGGTGTGGCTGGATTCACCCTCAGGCATATCCAGTCACACCACTCGCCTGCCACTGGACAGACAGAGTGGACAGCAGGGCGTGGCAGCTTCCTTGCCTAGCAATAGCATATCCCCCAGGCCCAGCAGGCAGAGACAGAGAGTGGACAGCAGGG
This sequence comes from Murina feae, assembly GCA_004026665.1. Lineage (NCBI taxonomy): Eukaryota > Metazoa > Chordata > Mammalia > Chiroptera > Vespertilionidae > Murina > Murina feae. Next base: position 8,233 of record PVJC01039232.1, on the reverse strand, counting down.
CCTGGTGGCTCCATTCCTATGGCAGCAGTAGTGAAGCAACCAGGCCCTGCAAAGAGCAGAGAACCAAGGGGAGTGGGCCTAAGCCATTAGTAGGACATCCCCTGATGGCTCCTGGATTGGAGAAGGTGCAGGTTGGACTGAGAGACTCCCTCCCTCCCATGCACAAATTTCATGCACCAGGCCTCTAGTGAGTAATAAAATCCTTTGTCTCCAGTTCTGTATACTTGTGTCCTCTGCCAACAACTGTGTAACTGTGGCTTGGTAATTTGATAGCTTTCAAGTAGGGTTAAATATCAGACCCTCCACAGTTCTTGACCATCCATCTCATGTTTGTAAAATGTGCCCATGTAGCACAGATAAAAACAACTACAAAATGCCTAGTCAGAGACATGTGTTTTAGTTCTGCCTTAGCCTTACCTATTCTAATATAGACTTATTTTTATTATATAGGAAAGTGACCATAGTACTGGTTATTTATATTGCTTCTGTAGAGGTAAAATCAATTGGTGATTGTGCACAATTCCACAATAGTTAGGTAGAGCTGTATTCCTTTTTTCTCACCCAGATATAAATATGGTAGTGATATTGGTGACAAATGAAAAAAAGCTATTAGTAACAATCTTGAATTATTTCTGTCAGTATACTTAAAAGAAAAGTAAGTTCATCACAACCCAACACTTTAAAGATTTCTAGGTACAGATGACTTGTAACTGGCTTAGTAGCTAGTTATGCCATATGTCATAAGAGTTCCACTAAGAACGTGGGGATGGAGTAATATCTAAGGTGTCTGTCAAGATTATACTTTCTCTGTGCACTAATTTGTAGGAAAGTTCATGAGTATATCATTTCATCATGTAGAGAAAATGCATATCTACTTCTACTTAATTTTCTACCAAGAAGTGACTTTATCACTGGGCAGATCTGGTTTATTTTTGTAGGTAATGCCAAACATTGTATTTAAGTTAACCCATTTAAATATATAATTCAGAAAAACAAGAACCAAGATGGTGGCATAATATATATACCTAAATGCGCTGCCTCCCGCAACCACATTAAAACTACAACTAAAAAGCTAAACACCCATCTCCCAGAACCAGGGGAGTGGAACTTCTACAACTAGAGGGAAAGAATAAGAGTGCATTGAGCCTGGGTAGAAGGTATGGAGGCGCCAAGAATGGAGAGGTATGGAGGTGCTCGAAATGGTGGCGGTGGCGGTGGCAGTGGCAGCAGCACCTTGGTGCATGGGTTGTTTCAATCAGAAAAGGAATACAAGCTCTGGGGCTGCACTGAACTCATTTTGGGCTGTCTGGCATAGGTTCGGAAAGCAAGAGTAGCCTTCTAGCAGAGCTGCTCGCAGCGATCATTGCAACTGTGGGGGCATGGAACTTCGAGACTTGGGGACTCAAGGGCGTGGAGACACCAAAACGTAGAGACGCCAAAATGGCTGAGGGACAGCCATCATTGTTTGCTCCACCCTGGTGATTCTCTGAGATCCTGCCCCACCCAATTTACAACCCCACCCAAACTGTGCTCAGTGGCACAAATGAATCACCTGTCTGCCTGCAGCCCAACCTAACAAACTGCAGCTGGGAAAGAGAACTCCAAAAATTCCAAACCCCAAACATTGAGGAGAACTCTTTAGATCTCACTGAAGCACCTCCTGGGTGGACTCACACAGCAGCCGACTTTGCACTTCCTTGGAGGTACAGGAGCCAGTATACCCAGTGGCCAGATATAAGGTTTCAACTCCTCACATCCATAAGGGACACACTCAAGAGGCAGACTCAGTGAGCACCAAAGCCCCACTGAAACAAGTTCTGCTCCATAAGGGTGTCTCCTGCACAGCAGTTCTTCCACTATAGACACAGCGGGTCCTCACAATCAATTGGCCTGGAGGTCATTTCCTCCCAGTGATACCAACAGCAATCAAGGCTTAACTACAACAAGACTGTGCACCCAGCCCTCAAAGGCATACACCAAGAGTGTCCACCCCAGGTGATTGGGGAGGCTGAGCCACTGGGCCCAAGAGGACACTTACCACACAAAGCCACTCTATCAACACAGGAAAGCAGCCAAAATGCAGACACAAAGAAACAGAGAACAAATGAAAGAAAAGGAGGAAAGCAAACTACTGGATATAGAGTTCAAAATCACAGTTATAAGGCTATTTAAGAATGTTCTATGAAGCTCTGAGGAACTAAGTGAAACCTTCAAAGATCTTAATGAGAATACCAAAAAAAATGGAAAAGTACCAGTCAGAAATTAAGCATACACTGACTGAAATAAAGAATAATATACAGAGATCCAACAGAAGACTAGAGGAACACAAGAATCAAGTCAAAGATTTGAAATATGAGGAAGCAAAAACCACTCATCTTGAAAAGCAAAAAGCAAAAAGAATCCAAAAATATGAAGACAGTGTAAGGAGCCTCTGGAACAACTTCAAATGTACCAACTTCTGAATTATAGGGGTGCCAGAAGAAGAGAAAGAGAAAGATATTGAAAGCCTATTTGAAGAAATAAGGACAGAAAACTTCCCCTACCTGGTGCAAGAAATGGACTTATAAGTACAGGAAGCACAGAAAATCCCAAACAAAAGGAATTCAAAGAGGACCACACCAAGACACATCATAATTAAAATGCTAAGGGCAAAAGACAAAGAGAGAATCTTAAAAGCAGCAAGAGAAAAAGTTAGTTACCTACAAGGGAATACCCATATGACTGCCAGCTGATTTCTCAACAGAAACCATGCAGGCCAGAAGGGAGTGGCAAGAAATATTCAAAGTGATGAATAGCAAGAACCTACAACCAAGATTACTCTACCCAGCAAAAGCTTTCATGTAAAATTTATGGTCAAATAAAGTGCTTCACAGACAAGAAAAAGCTAAAGGAGTTCATTACCACCAAATCAGGATTATATGAAATGCTAAAAGGCATTCTTTAAGTAGAGGAAGAAGAAGAAAAAGGTAAAGATAAAAATTATGAACGACAAAGTGACAACAAATACATATCTATCAATATGTAAATCTAACAATAAGTCAATAAAAATCTGATGAACAGAATAAACTGGTGAATATAATAGAAGTAGGGGCATAAAAAGGAATGGACTGACAATTCTCAGGGGGAAGGGTGTGTGAGGGGTGTGGGAAGAGACTGGACAAAAATCTTACACCTATGGATGAAGACAGTAGCAGGAGTAAGGGCATGGAGGGGGATGGGAACCAGGTAGAGGGGAGCTATGGGGGTTAAAAAAAATGAACATCTGTAATAATCCTATATAATAAAGAGGGAATATGCAAATTGACCATCACTCTGGTCAATTTGCACCCACAGCTGAGGCTAAGTTCCCATAATGAGCCTTAAGGAGCAATCAGCAGGGACCTGAGGCTGCGCACCCACCCACCTCCTGCATGGGGCTTGACAGGGGACCTCAGGCTGTGCCTTCCACCCACAGGGCTTGACAGGAGACCTCAGGCTGCTCCCCCCACCCTGGCACCAGACCAGTGAAATTCAGGCTGCACCCTCTTCCCTGGTGCCAGGCTGGGAGACCTCAGGCCATGCCCCCCACCCTGGCCCCAGGCCAGAGGACCTGAAGCTATGCCCCCCCCCAGCAGGACTTGACAGGGGCCCTCAAGGTGGGCCCTCCACCCTGGTGCTGGGCCAGGGGACCTCAGGCCATGCCCTCCACCCCAGCACCAGGCCAGGGGACCTCAGGATGTGCCCTCTGCCCCCGTGCCAGGCTGGAGGATCACAGGCCACTCCCTCTGCCCAGCAGAGCTTGATGGAGAACCTCAGGCCATGCCCCCCTGCCCTGGCATTCAGGGGACCTGAGGCTGCACACCCCCCCACCTGGCAGGGCTTGACAGGGTAAGACTGCTGGGTCTGGATCTAGCCCAATGAAGGGGGGCCATCCAGGTTTGGGTCTTGAGTGATTTTGAGGTGCGTGGGTGGCTGAAGACTTGACTCTGAGTTCCATGGTGCACCCCAGACTCTGACAGGAGGAAGATTTTCATATACGTTTTACAAATTTTCTTTAATCTCTGACACTTCTATTATAGAGAAAGGGCAAATAGCAATATTAAAATATTTCCTCTAATTAATCCCCTTTTAACGTGCACAAATTTCATGACCTGGGCCACTAGTATAAACAATAAAGATTTATTTTTAAAAATTAGTACATGTATAGTGCATATAACTAGTCATGAGACAGAGTCTCATTAATATCCCATTTTTTAAAAAATCCTCATTTCTTAAAGAGATTATAACTGAGACCCTAACTGTGAATCTTAAGACCTGCCTCTGTGACTGAGAACTAAACACAAAACAGTTTGTATGTAGGTCTTTCAATGAGTGGCAATGTTAAAACGCTGTGGGCAGTACACAGAGAAGTGAGCCAAAGATGGGTGAATGGCTACAGTATGGCCTTGCATTGTTTTCTTTAAATGTAGGAATCACTACGTCATTTATAATTTTGTAATAATGCGTTTATGAAAACGCATATTAGAAAAATATACTGCAACCTGAGGTTTAAAAAACCTGTTACTCAGTTAAAATGATACATGTCTCTATGTTAATTTATTCCTTGAGAAGTTAAAAGTAACTAAGTCCCTGCCCAGCTGGCCACCTCCTGCACACTCCCTACTGGGGATGGAGCCCGCAACTAGGGCATATGCTTGCTGGTACCTGCTGGCAATCAATCAGGTAACCTGAAATTAGGGCGAAGATCTTGGCTGAGAAATAAAGACATAAAAAAGATGGGATCGGGAGGACTGAAGAGTTAAAAACTGCAGCAGCCTCGAACTTTATTACAGGCAAATATTTATACTCTAATTTTTGGACTGAATTCAAAACTCCTTGGCACCAGACACATCGTTGTTTCTAGTTCTACTTACAGATATTCTTCTATGCCTAAACAAGCCCTGGTGTCCTTACTCAGTCCATATCCCTAAGAAAAATACCCAAGCTATAATGCTACTTAATCTACAAGGACATTTGCTTATAATCATAACTTGGGAGTCTCAGCGTGTTCCTTCCCACGTAGCATAAGAGAAGGGTTCGTATAGGGAAAACTGCCTCCATCTGCCTTTGCAGAGAGGGGCCTCAAGGTCTTGAGACCGAAGCCATTTCAGCTTCCCACATATGCCCTGTCTGGGAATCGAACCATGAACTCCTAAACATATCTTACAAACTAAAGTTATACAAGTAATTAAGTCCCAGAAGGTTTTAGACCCTGTAGCTTAATAACAAGCACATTAATGCCAAGCATAAACAAAGAAGAAAAGGAAGAAATGACATTTGAAAAAAACAAAACAAAAAACAAAACAACAGAACCAAAACCAAACTGTAGTGAAGTACAAGTTCACCACAATGTGCACCGGGCTCCTAATATATTATAGTTACAAGGATATAAATAATTTGACAATGTAAAAAATGTTAAAAAATAAGGAAAGATGAAACACTGGGAACCTACAAATAGTAAAGAAAATGGTACTTGTTGGAGACCATCCACAAATTATATTTTATGAACTTTTATACACTTATATATTACAGATGTACCCTTCGCCCCCCCCTATACCCCGCCACTAACCCCCTGTACCCTGTATCCTCCCAGGCCTTAACCACACTATTGTCTGTGTCTATGGGTTATACATGATGCATATAAATTCTTTGGTTAATCTCTCCCTTCTTCCCCTTTCCTCTGAGATTAGTCAGTCTGTTCCATGTTTCTATGTCTCTGGATCTATTTTGTTCACCAATTTATGTTGTTGATTAGAGTCCACATATGAGTGAGATCATGTGATAGTTGTCTTTCTCTGGCTGGCTTATATTACTTTGCATAACAGTCTCCAAGTCCCTTCATGCTCTTTCAAAGGTTAAGAGATCCTCCTTTTTTAAAGCTGGCAGGGAAGGTTATTATTGTTGATGGTGATGGTGGTGGTGGTGGTGGAAAGAATGGGGAGTGACTGCTAATGGGTACAGAATTTCCTTTGAGGATGACAGTAATGACCTAAAATTTTAGAATGTATCAGTACTTCTTTCCTATTTTATATCTGAATTAATATTCCACTTTTGGGCATGCCATATTTTATACATCCATCCACTAACTAATTGTGGAGATGGTTGCATAACTGTGACTGTATTGATTTGTGCACTTTGAAGGAATGAATTACAATGTATGAGAATTATATTTCAACAGAATAGTAAATAAATAAAGATGATTTTGAGAGTTAAGGAAGTTAAACCTTAGAGGTGAGTAACTCCTTTATACATATTGAAGGGTAAAGGAGTCTAAGAAAACTTCCAGCTTTCTGGTAATTACTAGTAGGTACAGCTCTATAAGATAGAGAATATAGGAGAAGGTAAAATAAAAGTTTGGCTAGATTTTTCAATATCTTCAGTAATCCCTAAATTCCTAAAATAAAACTTATTGCATAGTCTTCTAAATATTCTCTTATAGCCACAGTTTTGATTTCCAATTTATAGCGCCTTGTAATCAATATTGAAGCATAGCTTCTTAATATTTTTATTATTCTCAGGGTTAGTCAAAAGAGGTGGTGTTATCATTTAAATGTGCATGTTCAATAGAATTTTGGAAATATCTATTAAAAATAGACTACAGCTAAGGTTTCTGTACCTCTAACTCATGATTTCTGATAGATACAAAATTAAAATATTTTACTCATCCTTTAGAAAGCTTAAGCTGAAAGTTTAATGAAGACATGGTGAGATTCGTACTTCTTTACAAGTGTCTGATGAAAGCTCTTTTGTATTCAACATTTCATTCTAGTCTTACTGCTTGAAATCTTGCAAAATTCACCTTCAATTGTTTGTCCTCTTCCTTCCCTGCATATGAATATAGAAACAACAGTTATGAGCTTTCTCTTGAGATTTCTCATGAAAAGGACCTGGAGATGAAAAGGCCTCTTGTTGTTCCATAATTCTTTTTTAGCAAAGTTTCCTAAATGTTAAAGTAAAAATTTCAATGTATTTCTGTGATAGACCAGTGAAATTGATCATTTTACCCTTCCCCTTGGTGGTTACACAGTTTCCAATGACATATGGAAAGTGAGTTAAATTGGCTTTAAAGACATTTAACTTTAATATATCAGGCTTTCCTTCAAAGAAAAAAAGTATCATAGGACTTAAAATAATATTCAAGGGAGAAGAAAAATAATAAAGACACTTGATAATTTTTAATATAATTTAACAAATGAAAAAGGTTATTCAGACATTAATAGATAATTAACTGAGAATGTACCACTTACTTGGAAATCATTTCCTACCCACAAACCACCTAAGTGCTATTCTGAGCTCATGCTCTTAGTAGAAGAGGTACCAGAGGGGAAATGAAGACAACTCAGACAAGAGGGTACTTTGTTTAAATAAATGAGTTTGCAACTTGATTTGTATTGTCATGTCTATGCCATTGTTTTCTAATATATATAAATCCTGCATTTTCCACATCAGTTTTTTTTTTCTCAGACCATGTGATGTAGAGTAAAATTCCAAATATCATTAGAGAAGACAATTCAGAAAATAAGAGGAAGGTCTTCTGTTGATAATCTGTTATGTGACTCAGCACAATTTCTCCTGTGTACATTTGAGGCTTCACAGCAGTAGTCAATGTAGCCTGATATGGTTGGCTATCATCAGTGGTCCAAGGTTGGTAGTTCAGGCCATACATGTTGAATTCAACTAACCCTGGCCTGAATGTGCTAGTTATATGATCTGGGGCAAGTTGCTGGATCTTCCTCCTTTGTATCCTTATATCTAAAATATAGATAATGATTTTGTTACTTCTTCGGATCTTTCAGAATGCTTAGAAAATAGTGTTTATTTACTACAGTGGTTATTTAATTTTAATTTAAGCATCATGTATGCATGTTTGATAATAGTGATAAGACATATTAAACATGAATGTAGTATTAGTTTTAATTAAGATAAAAAGAATGCATTAAGATTAGTTTAACTAGTAGAGATTGGAAGACTTTGTGGAAAAAACTCATAAGATAATGAAGAGATGACCATAGGATATTTACATTACTAAAGCCATGATAAGACTGATCCACTTATTTAAATAACTAGAGGCCTGGTGCACAAAATTTGTGCACTGGGGGAGGAGGTGTCCCTCAGGCCAGCCTGCACTCTCTCCAATATGGGACCCCTCAGGAGATGTCCAACTGCCTGTTTAGGCCCAATCCCTGTGAGATTGGGCCTAAAATGGTAGTTAGAC
>PVJC01039231.1:0-16374 GCA_004026665.1 Murina feae | reverse complement strand
GCACACACATGATGAATTATCTGCTATAGATTATACTTTGCTCTGAAAATGGAATATCTTGAAAAGAATACATGTTTTAATCAGGGAAATATAATGGTAATTCCTTTTTCCTTTCTTTTATTTTATCCTAACATATATAAACTTCATATTTTCTCATTTCTTACAGAGGAATGCAACTGAGAATGTATATGTGCCTTTATTATAGAATTTCTTTCCCCTGCCCTGAAGAGTTAGATAATCAGTATTTGATGGCATCTTGCAAATGAAGATGTGAGGTGATTATAACACTTTATATGTTATCACCTTGTAAAACACTTTTAGTTTGTAGGTAATGTGTATATTTTGTATACTTGTTTGCCCAAATTCTACAGAAAAATATACGTTGGACATCCTGCTTTCCATCTCCCACTTAATGAGAATTCCCTAGACAACGAAAAGGATGATGGCAAAGAAAACTCAGGCCAGATGTCAGAAAGGGATAGAGCAAGGAGCAGAGAGTTAAAGCTCTGGGAAGGAGACCAACCCTCCTTTACAAGTCCTTGAACCCTCCTCTACAAGTCATTTCTTGGACGTTGAGCTCTCATCTGCAAAACAAAGATGTTACAGCAACTCTCTAAAGACCACAAGGGACCTCTTGTGATTTCTTCAATCTCAAACTCAATGGCAAGGAGTTAGACTTACTCAAAAATTTAGACAGTTAACATTTCTTTAAAAAAAACCCAAAACCCCAAATCTTCATGTTTGGCTCAATACTGATGATTAATATTTCTCATTTGTTACACCGTTCTCATTCCTAACACCATCTGTGATGTCAAACTTCAAAGTGGGCTACGTTCTGCTCTCTCATGTCAGATGTGATAGAAATGGGATTGTTTGAAAAGCAGGGAGGATAATGGTTGCTTTAGGAATCCCAGTATTTTTTTATAAAGAATAATGGCAGGTAAAGGCAGTTCCAAGAACAATTTGAAATAACTGAAAGCGATGATGCATTACAAACACAATATTTCTTTCAGAAATCACACTACAAGAGTATTTTATTGACTAGAACTAGACTTGTCAACATTTGATATTATGATTCTGGGGACACCAGGAAAGAAGTGACCGCCTTTTGTGTGGTATCAGGTGTTTTTAATCCTGTGTTCCCATATTTATCTAAGTCGAGATTTCTGCTTTAATTAATCACAGTCAAGCAGAGATTATTGCCATGCATATCATGGAAAGAGCATGGCTTAATACCTGTCAACACTGCCATTCCTTAGAAAAGATGGGGAGTACTGTGTACTATGGGGCTTACGTATTTCTCTAGCTACTTATCACATTTCCTACTCCACAGTACTATTCAAAATTGTTTCTCCCTTGAATAATCACAATGCCCCACTCAAATAAAAAAAATGGCAATAGCCCACATGGTCCTAGTTAAATAGTTAGCATTCAAATCAAGATTTAGTGAAAAGTATAAAGACTCTATAGTGTACAAAGCATTAACAAATTATGCTTCTGATGAATGCTTGGTCCAAGTTTTTAAAATATCCCACTAGTTCATAATAGATTTTCTAAATTTTATCCAATATGTAGACTTATAAACAGTGGCACATATAAAACATGCCAAGTCACCATCGGCAGAATATTCCTAAGGCTGAGTCATCTTGTCAATGCATCCATGTTGCTCCACTGCAGTGATTTCCAGAGAAAGCAGCTGAGTGTGCTCTGCACTGTGATCCATACTGTGCCGTGACAGCAATAGCAGAGAGCGTGTTAACTCTACTGGTGAGAAGCTGGCTCAGAACACAGAAATTCACATCAGGGATTTATCAAAATAAAAACCATGATGAAAAATATTACCTTCCCACCACTCCATGTCCCCAGTAAATCTTTTTGTGAGTCTATTAATGCACTAGGCTGAAATATATATATATATATTTTCCCCTAGACTCAGTCACGCTAACAGGGGATTCATTTGGATGGGGAATGGCTTCTTTTTTCAAGGTTCTCACTGGCAGGAAGTGAACAGCAACGATACAGAACAATATTTTGTGCTGCTTGGATGCTACACCCATAAGAATTAGCCTGGAATGCCTTTCCTTCAAGAAGATTTAGCGGTTTCATAACCTGTTTCAAGAATTACCAGCAACTCTTCTTCTCCTACCACATCCTATACATTCTCAGTCTACAGGACTGGATGGCCACTTCCTGGTCGCCTCTAATGAGAGAAGGCCTAGAAGAATGTGGACCTTCCCAGCAAAGGACTCCAGGGCAGGCCCCGACTCTAAAAGCATCTGATTCTTATTTTCCCTTTGGCATTTTTACACATACCCTTTTGCAAACTTGATTCATTTCTCTTTAGCTCTGAAAAAAAAAAAAAAGAAGAAGTATCTGGCTGGAATAAGAAGTCAGGAATGTGGGAGTTCATACATGGTGTGCATGTGTGGTTAGTGGTGTGTGTGCCATTTGTACACATCACTGACTGGGGAAGTTAAATCATTTTTGGATACAGTTTGTGGCAAGAGCATCCAATGTGCCAACCCCAGGTCTTTGAAGTAATATTCGGTACAACCTGTTATTGAAGCATTTCGTGCCAGCTTAAAGGGGAGGAAGTACCCATTGAAAGAGGAATATTTTCCTTCTCTGGCCATTCAAGCCACATAGGGACATTCCTACAACTCATCCGAGCAGGAAAGAGCTTCTAAATGTTTCTTTATTTTCATTCCATCTGGTGAGGACATAATGACTGATGATGTGAATATTTTCTCTCCTTAAGTTCTCTCTCTGCAACTCATCTCTTCGAAAACAGAATTTAATACACAGAGGTGTGAACCAGAGATGGTTCATGTGGGCCGATACAGTCGAGGGAAGAACCCATTTCAGCAGATGAGTAATTGGGTTAGAGGTCAAAGCTTAGGGAGGGAGGTCCACCCTCCTGCTTGGAGATCGAACGGTGCAAGGCCCATGTCCAAGCCCCAGGAATTTCAGCACACTGCTTTATCGCTTGACATTTTATGGAGAAAATGAAGATAATGACCGCTGTTGCATCACCCCCTTCCACAGAGTTATCCAGAGCTTTTGCTCATTAAACGGAGGGAAGAGTATTTTGGAAGCACCAACCATGTAACAACAGCCGTGGCCAGCACCAGATCCCTTCCGTTGTTTCCCAGCGTTCATGGACTTACGCATAGTTTTTAAAGAAATTATCCTACTGGGTTTATAATGTGCTGAAGAGTAAAAGCCATATATAAGGGAATTTTAAAGGTATATGAACTCCACTTGTGCATATCAAGGACTTGAGATTTCTACCCTCAAAAGAGTTTTACAAACTATCTGCTGGCTGAAGGAACCACCAGCCCTGTCGTAGAGAGAGGGTTTTATCGGCTACCTCATCCTGGGGCTTGTGCAGGGGCTTAGATGAGAGAGGCATTCAGGCATCCAGTTTACCGAACTGCCTGTGGTGACCTTGAGGGACGAGGAGCTGTTCCCCTGACCCTCCCAGGCACACAGCTCATGGTCTCTCTGCCCTCATCCTCAAAGAGGCGAGGAAAAAGCCCCTGTGGAGCCTGCAGCAGGCCAGGACACCCCGTGTCAGCCTGGCTGGGCCTCCTCCTTTTAGTTTGGGAAGCTGAGTCCAAAGGGTGCTGACCCTGCACTCCAGAGAAAAGCACCAGGGGAGGTAGTTGGATCAGGTGTGAGCTATGTGGTTGTTAGAAGAAACAAAGAGACCTACATTGTTCTGACTTCCTCAGCAGGTCAAAAAGGTGCCGGCTGGGAAACCTTACCCATGCACCACCTGGGGAGCTGGCTGTTTCTTGAGCAAAAAGGACATGCTTTCTCTAACAATGCAGTCAAGTGGCTTCCAAGGGGCACCTGCCATTCACCTCTTTTTTTTTTTTTTTTTTAAGAAAACATTCTGTTATCATAATAAAATCTTTTTGTAAAAAACTCACCAGCCCTGTAACGCCACTCCAACTGGCCATCCCCTGGGATTCGGAGACATGAGCTGTCAGCTGTGTGACGGGGTGCAGCCTGGGGTCCACCTGGACCCTTTGTTTCCGCGGCCACTTCCGTCCGTGCAAGGAGAGCGCACAGCGTATGGATGCAGTTTCCATTAGAGGCACCTGCTGATGAGGCGGGGCTCCTTGTTTGCAAATCTGTTTCCTATTTCTGATATTGACCAGTGGGTTGCCCCTACCCTAAATCAGGGATCAATTGCACCAGCCCCAAATAAAGGTAGTGTTTCTAGGAACCAGGAGCTACCTCTTTCTCCCAACTGAAACACATTTGCAAATTACCACTAAGATGGTGAGGTCCTCTTCCGAGAGAAACCCCGACCGCTTTAGGTGCCCTGTGTTTCTCCTGAGGCACCTAAGAGTTCTTTTGCTTTGGGATTGTAAGAGTGGACTGAGTGAGCAGATAAGCCATTTGTAGTGCACAGCCAGTAGGCAGGTTTCACAGCGGGGAGGAATTCCAGCTCTCCGGGAGCAAACCTGGGTGGGGACAGAGGGGGATGGAGGACACAGAGCTGAACTTCACACTCCCTGTTCTCTAGGAGGTGCATTAACGAGCCTGTTAAGGGCGCCGCCATAAGTGGAGGTATAAGAAGCTTCATTACCAAGTGGGAGCCTCTTCCTGGTGCCAGGAGATTGTTTCTGCTTAAGGAGAAGGGCCTCAGGGAAGGTGGGGAGGAAAGTGTACTGACTATTACGTCATGAACTGTGCTGGACACTTGTTTCATTGCATCCTCTTCACAGCTGAGAAGTTGGCCTTGCCTTATTTTACGGATAAAAAAAATGAGGTGCAGAGAGGCTAAGTAACTTGATCGAGATGGGATTGATCACAGATTAGTAGTAGCAACAGGGAATAAACCTTGAACTCAAGAATATGCGTAGTCCGCTAAACCAGCTTTTTTGCTTTGAAGTCCTTCTAAGGACAGGACCCTGGTGGTGAAGGCAGTTGGGACAAGGGATGGTGTTGCAGCATAAGGCTGTGCGATGCAAGTGCTAATTAATAAGGTCTTGTGCTTTACCTTAAAAAACGAAGCACAGTGTTGCAATTAACCTTATACTGTAATTGTTTAATATAAAAATATAATTTCTCTTCCAACCCTTTAAGTATAATTGTTTGGAAGAGGAGGCATGTTTAGGCAATAGAGTTGACTGTCTCCTGGGTACACAGGGCTGTTAGGAATGATCATGCTCTGGGTACAGGTGACTGGTTTGGAGAAATACCAAGCTACCCAGTGGGACCCCCTTCCTGGAGGTTATAGTCACAGGTGGCCCTGGATGTGGTGTGTTATCAAGGGGATTTGTGCTTCCACCCCAAGTTGGACTAAAGGAGGTTGAATAACTACCAATTTTCTTTTTTTAAAATAATTTTTAAAAATATATATTTTAGCCCTAGCCAGTTTGGCTCAGTGGATAGAGCGTTGGCCTGTGGACTGAAGGGTCCCAGATTCGATTCCGGTCAAGGGCATGTACCTTGGTTGCGGGCACATCCCCAGTGGGGAGCGTGCAGGAGGCAGCTGATCGATGTTTCTCTCTTATCGATGTTTAAATATATTTTATATATATATATATGTGTGTGTGTATATATATATATATATATATATATATATATATATATATATTATTGATTTTTTAAAGAGAGGAAGGGAAAGGGATAGAGAGTCAGAAACATCGATAAGAGAGAAACATCGATCAGCTGCCTCCTGCACGCTCCCCACTGGGGATGTGCCCGCAACCAAGGTACATGCCCTTGACCAGAATCTAACCCGGGACCCTTGAGTCCGCAGGCCGACGCTCTATCCACTGAGCCAAACAGGTCAGGACACTGCCAATTTTCTATGGCACTAATAACCTAATGATTAAGGTAAGGTGATGGAGTCAGACAGGCCTGGGATTTGAATGTGGACTCTACTTCCTGCCAGCTGGGTGATTTGAGGCAAGTTACTTAACTTCTCTAAGTCTCGGTTTCTAATCAGTAGAAAGTTTTACACACAGGTTAGGATATAAAGAGTAGAGGTATAAAGAGAGTAGGTTCCACAGCTTATTTGCACTTTTAAATGGAAGACACATTGAAACTCAGTCTTCGGTCTACTGTCTATGAATTTTTAAATATTTTTAAAATATATTTTTATTTAGTTCAAAGAGAAAGGAAGAGGGAGAAAGAGAGACAGAGACATCAGTGATGAGAGAGAATTATTGACCACCTGCCTCCGGCACACCGCAGACTGGGGATATAGCCCGCAACCCAGCATGTGCCCTGATAGGGAATCAAACCAGGACCTCCTGGTTCATAGGTCAGTGCTCAACCGCTAAGCCATGCTAGCCAGGCAATCTATGGATTTATAAACTGCTACCACTGAGGTACATGCATTAACCAAATGAGAGGAAACCAGAACACTTGTTCATCATTGTTGTTTTTTTTTCCCCAAGCAAATTACTTACTGTATTTTTATTGCAAGAGGGAGGAAAAGTGTAAAAATGATACCTCATGGAGTCAAATATTTAAACGATGGATGACTAATGTGCTTTGCAGAGACAAAATCAAACAATAAATGATTTTAAAAAAGTAAGTTACTGAGACCTACCTCATAAGGGGCTGATTAAATTAGACCATCACTGTACAGAAAGCACTTAGCTGGAGGCTGACACACCACAATCATTTGTACATGGTGGTTACTGTTATTATTACCAAGGGCAGTGGGAAGTGTGAGAGCGGGCCCTCTAGCCACCTCTTTACCTCCCTTCCCTGGGTTCCCTCCTCTGCTTCACAAAAGATGATCACCTGAGGATGATCCATTTCCTCTGCAGCAAATAAAAATATTTGGGCTTCCCTCTAAGGTGTTTCCTCCTCCCTCTCTGAGCTGTATGCGTTAGGTAACCGTCTAATTTGGCTGCAGCTAAAGGTGTTCATCAGCAACCCCCTCTCCCCTGCCCCCCCGCCCCGCCGCTTGGTACTATGTAGCAACACACACAACTGTTTGACCTCCTTATATTTATTGCAAATAACAAGAACAAGTGTTAAAGTATGATAGGGAATCTGGATTTTATACAGAGAAAAAGAAAGGCCAGTAAGAAAGTATGTCTTTAAAAAAAAGGAAGAGTCAGATGTTGTAACCAGATGTCTAGCCTACTCATTTGCAATGCACAGAAATTCGGCCCGAAGAGCCTGTCTCCTAGTGTTAGCAGACCCCAAATCCACGCACGGGACCTGGTGCTGCTTCCACTGGGTGTCAGGCCGTTAGCAGGATCGTCTACAGCCTTCCTCCCCTGGGCGGAGGCAGGACATTCCCCTTATATTTATGTGCCTTCTTGTCTTTATTATCATCATTATTAGCCTTGTTACCAAAAACAATTTTGCTTTCTTTTTGAAAGAGCACTGCAGTAGAAAAAAAAATGTGTGGTCAGATCCCTGCCTTGAATAAATTTACAACACAAAGATCACAGCAAGAGGTAGGCAGGTGTGAATAAACCGTATTAGCAAGAAGCAGCTTTACAGTGGCTCCTTAGAAGGAACTGTGCAAGGTAATGAGGCCCTGGGTGGGAAAGGCCGGCCAGGGAGTTAGCTGAGTAGCTTTTGCTGACTAATTTGATCCCCACAATTACCATCTCCATGTAGCAAAAGGGGCCAAAAAACACTTTCGTGATGGAAGTTCATAAAGGGAATTATTGTAGGAGGGACAGCAATGCTAGTGAGCGGAGTCCCTTATCTTGGAGAGCGGAATATTTCCTCATGGTGGAAATCAGCTGTTCTGCCAAAAGAAGCCGAGGGAGTGATTGGGAGGTTTTCACATGTTATGTAAGCAAGTTTATTTTGGGAGCCCAAGGTATGCTGTGCTGCTGCCTTTAACCACATCTGCTCTATTTCCATCATGACCACTTCATTCCTGGGCTGCGTGGACCATGGCCTACATTAGTGCTGGGTCGTTAGGAGGTGGCAAGGCTCTGAACTTGGCGAAATGCTCCGGTGAAGCTCGCTGAACTCTGCCCAGAAATCAACAGATCAATTTGAAAATTGAAAGACTTTATGAGTTAAAGCAATCCATGGCATTTGGATTCCCATTCACACATGTGTCCGGATGCCCCCGACTTTGCTCAATCTTTGCTCTCTCACTTTTTCACTCTAGCAGTTAAAATAAGCATTGCCCAACCTTTCTTCCTGAATTCATAATGCAAATTCCATATGCTTCAAACGAAAAACCCTAAGCAGCTATGGCTTTGTGTTTGGGAAGTTCACATACTCCCTAGGATTTTTCTCAGCTAGGATTGCACAGACTTCTCCCGCCTCCATAGGGCTCTGCTGCCTCCCCTGTCTTCACAAAGCTGCTGCCTGATCTGCTCGCTCAACTTTCCTCTTTTAATTGGCTTAACAATTGTTAAAGTATAATTTTCAAAAAGGTGAACATCATGATTCTCCGGCACACATAAAACAAACACTTAGCAAGGATTCTATTTAACTCAGCAACTACTGGAGGAGCAAATAAGATGTTAAACCAACTCAAAGAGCACTTGAAATGCTTCCTAGAGCCAATTTAACAAAGAAATATTAGTATAGGATTTCTGGGTGAGATACAGTAGTAGTTAATGTCCAACGGCTCCATAAACCTGGTTCCCATTAGTAATCTATTCACTCCAGGCAGGAATATTTGCATCTTTACTAGATAAAGATCTCCATGTTAACCTCTGCCACTACAGAACTGTAAATTGAAAAAAAAATGGAAGAAAATACAGGCCAGCATGCTACTGAAAGTATACTCAGTTATATCCTTTTCAAACACTGAATAATTTCTCAGACAAAATCTTGAGTCTCTCACAGTAATCCCCTGCTCCCCCAAACTATTTTTTTTTCTTGCTGAATTCCTCTCCTCTATCCATCTCTTCCCCAGGTCTCTCATTCACTTTCACAGTCAAAGTAAGTTGTCTAGTTTCTCATTCATTCTATTTCTTCCCCCTCCATTTATTTCAGTCCACTCCAATATAAATTCTGGCCGCATCATTTTTCCATTTTTCTGTCTTCCTTTTTTTTTTTTTCTTGTTTTGCTCTGGTTACCAGTGACTACTTGTTTCTAGACCCAAAGACTATTTTTTATTCCTTATCTTATCCGACCTGCCAGTGGCTTCTGAAGTTTTAACAACACAATCCTTGATATTTTTCTCACGTTGGTTCCTGGGACCTAATGCTCTTATAGCTTTTTCTGTCCTACTTCTCGGGGTGCTTTTTGGTATCCTTTGCTGGCTTACTTCCTACTAATTTGCCATTAAACATTGGAATTCTCTAGGTTGGTACCAGGCCCTCCACTATTTTTTAATATTTTCTTCCTCTCAGATATCATCCATGCTAACAACTTCAGTTATTCCCATTAGCAAATGAAGCACAAATTTGTATATGCAGGCTCGATACTTCAGCTCATATACCATCTGTCTATTTGACATCCTCTCTCCAATTCCCAGAGACATTTCAACTTTAATATGCACAAACTTGGACTTATGATCTCCATTCACCTCCAGCAATCCTGCTTAAAATTAGTCTTCTTCCCGAGTTCCACATCTCAGTGATGGTCAACACTGCCTACTCGGTTATGCAAACAACAAAATGGGATGCCACCTGGATACCTCACTCTCACCAAGGCCTGTCACTTTCTGACCCAGGTTAGATGTCTAGCTCTATGCAGAGAAGCTTGCCAGAATTCAATGAAATGACCTGTAGAATTTAGAACAGGCCACAAAAATTGTGTTAAGTTATGAAATATGCTACTTATGACTGAGAAGTGTCAGGTAACTTAGATTCTACTGATAAACTCTGGAATATACATCCTGATTCCAAGAGAATACACATGGGAGTCAGGGTTCCAAGAAAGGACCCAGTTTGTTGGTCCAAAAAGGACTAGAGATGGGCATGGTAGACACATTGTCTGCTGGGTTGAGCTGGTGCTGCTTCTACTTCAGGTATGGAGAGAGAACTCAGGATAAGTTTTAAAAAGAGTTGAAGAAGACTTGAAGGAGAATTCCTTTATTTTCCCTTATTTCCTACTTCTTTCCTTAATGACATTTACATTTTTATAATGATCATGAAAATATTCATTGTGAAATCCCTTTTGAAGAGGTAGAAAACTATAAAGAACAGAATGCATATCAGCCTTAAACCCATCACCCAAATGAAACCATTGTTAACATTTAGTTTATATATTATTCTAAATATTTCTCTATATATACATATAATTACATAGAACTAATATGCATTTATACATATTTTATTAAAAGAAGGTCCAAGCTGTATATAATGCAGCAGGAGATGTTTTAATATCAAAGGTAAAATATCCTTACTTCTAGAATTCCTTAGTTTTCTTAGAGATTTACCTTTCTAAGATCTAGAAATCAATGCCAATTTAGGCATACTGTATTATGTGACCTTTCAATATTTCCTTTCCCGTTTGTCATTTTTCTGCCCTCCTATATCACAGAGTTCCAGTCAAGAACCACACTCAGAACCCACAGCACTAGTGAGAATAACATAGTCCAGCTCAGGAGGAGTTTACAAAGAGATAAATATTCACAAAAGGGTTGAAGGTAGAGTTGTGACACAATAGCCACAATAAAATTGGTTTTCTTTCTTTTTTATTGATCTTAGAGAGAAAGAGAGAGGGAGAGAGAAACAATGATTTCTGTATGCACCCAGACTGGGGGCCCAACCTGCAACCCGGGCATGTGCCCTGACCAGGAATTAAGTTGGCGACCTCTTGGTGCAAAGGATGACACTCAACCAACTGAGCCACACTCGCCAGGGCCAAATTGGTGTTCTTATTTTATTTATTTGTTCCCCTCACTCATTTAATTGTTTTTATTTTATGGTGGAGCTAAAAGATGAGATTATAGCAGAAGAAATGGTAGAGAAGGGAGACCTTATGGGTATGGCTGTGGGTATGGAGGTGTTAGATGAACATGACACAAACAAAAATTTCTACCTTGTTAGGAGATTTCATTACACAAAGGGTATGCTCCACACAACATTAGTTAGTCAAAATTATGATGTAGTGAAAACTTGAGTCCAGGAATATTACCACCATCTAGTATTTTTGTACTTGTTTTCTCTTATTTTGGTTCTTTGATTCCTAATAGAAGTTATAATTCCTTTAAAATCTAGTTAAAATTTAAAATAATTGAAAAATAACAAAATAAATATAGTGCTCATAGCTATTTGATAAAATATGTAGTTATTTCTGCCTATGTGGTAAAATGTGTTAGAAAGAAGCACATACACTTAAGGATTATTGACATTGCTATATTATATCTATCCTATATAATAAAAGGGTAATATGCAAATTGACCAAATGGTGGAACGACTGGTTGCTATGATGCACACTGACCACTGGGGGCAGATAGTCAACACAGGACCTGTCCCCTGGTGGTCAGCATGCTTCCACAGGGCTCACAGCTGATGAGCGCAGCGGCAGTGGTGGGAGCCTCTCCAGCCTCCGCAGCAGCGCTAAGGATGTCTGACTGCTGGCTTAGGCCAACTCCCCATCAGACTGATATGCCCTCAGGGCTCCCGAACTGGGAGAGGTGCAGGCTTGGCTGAGGGACTGCCCCCCTCATGCAAGGGGGTCTCTAGTCTTATCTAATAAAAGTGTAATATTGAATTGGCCATCCCTTCAGGATGCCTAAGCCATGCCCACCAGCCAATCAGAGCAGCTGTATGCAAATTAACCCAGCCAAGATGGAGGCAGGAACTCACGAAGCTGAGTAAACAGGCAGCATCCGTTGCAGCAGGAGTGAAACTGTTTGCCAGGCCGATTGGCCTTCTCCCGGCTCCAGGCAAGAACATATTTGCAACAAAGGCTCAATGATACAAGCTTCGGGAGCTGAAACAAACAGCAGTCCTGGCTGCGAGCTTCGTTACCTGCTTAGGCTTGGCTTAAAGAAACAGTGTATCAATTACAGAAGATAAACAAACCCCAGGAACCTGCTTCCAGCTAGCCTTGCTGGGTCATTGGGTCAATGGGAGCTGTGGGCAGCCTGAAAGCCTGAAAACACCCCTCAGTCCATCACCCACACTGGCCACACCCCAATGGGGTGAGGGACCCCACTGGGGCTTGTCCAGCCTGCAGACAGCCATCAGCCCCTCAGCCGGGCTGGCCAGGTACCCCAGTAGGGACCCAAAACCTGAAGGAACTGTGGGCAGCCCGAAAGTCTGAAAACAGCCCTCAGTCCCGCACCCAGGCTGGCCATACCCCAATGGGGTGAAGGTCCACACTGGGGGGCTTGGCCAGCCTGCAAATAGCCATCAGCCCCTCAGCCAGGCTGGTCAGGCACACCAGCAGGTAGACATCCCCAGAGGGGTCCCAGACTGCGAGAGGGCATAGGCCAGGCGGAGGGCCCTCCCGAATGCACAAATTTTTGTGCACCAGGCCCCTAGTATATACATAAAAGCCTAAGTGACTATACAATCATTCAACCAGTAGTGATGACATGCTTGACCACCAGGGGTCGGGCCAGAAACAGCAGTCTGACATCCCCCGAGGGGGTCCCAGATTGTGAGAGGACGCAGGTCAGGTGGAGAGACCCCACTGGTGCATGAATCTGTGTACCAGGTCTCTAGTATTATTATAATAAAGATTACAGTGATTGCCAATACTTCAGAGTTTATACTCCCAACTCCCTGTTGGTGTTAATGGAACCATGTGGTTTTATACAAAAAGAAAGCACAATGTAGGAGTGACAATACCAAATTAAGTATCTGAATCCTCCCCAAGGAAGTATATTTCAAATGGCAGTGGGCTGAAGAGGAGAAAGCTGAGGCAGTAGTCACCTGTAATTGCTGCTAAGAAGCCCCTCATGTGCTCTGAGACTTACTTTATTTCTTACATGTGGGTCCAGGTTAACATATTTTTCCTTTGATGAATGTGGCAGAGATTGACAAAGCATTCATCAAACCCATTTCCTCTTTCTCCTGGACACATAGCTAGACTCTATATCCCAGCCTTCCTTGCAACTAGGTGTGTCCTTGTGACTGAATTCATGTCAACAGAATTCTTGACAACAGAATGTGGCAGACCACATTCAGGATTGGCCCAAATATGCCTCTTCTCTTTCTCTCTTTCCCAGTTGGCAGGATGGAATTCATGTGGATTGGAGGAGCCACAAGATGGAAGGAGACTGGCTCTTCAAAAAACTTGAAGACTGTCTTCTAAATATATGCATTCATCAGCCAGAAATGAACTTAAGTTGCCTGAAGCCCCTAAGATGTTGAGGGTTTAGCAGTTTGGGTCACCTTACCTTGTACAACAATTCAAGTAAGAAATGTGTTTTTTTCAGTACCTGGGTGGTTCATCATTATCTGCCATAATAATTACACTAGTCATTCCTTGTGGGGCCAACCTTGTCTATCTTTAACTCTCTCCAAGTATTTGTTGTTTCCTAAGCTCAATATGTATTTAAAATTTTTTTAACCTTTGCAAATTTTTTTTTTGCCTCTACCTGGGGTGCTTTTCCTTAGCCTAGCCATTCTGAAAGAAAACGATCCATCTTCATCCTCAAGAAACAATTTAAATGTCACTTGACCTATGAAGCCACTTAAATGTCTCCTCGATCTTTTGTATCTTCCTCATCCATCCACTTATCCACCTAGCCCTTCATTCAGTGAGTATTTACTGAGCATGACAATGTGTCAGGCCCCAAGCAATAGAGATGCAAAGATGAATGATGTCTTCTCTCCATAGCGACCACAGAGACCAGTTTGAGATAAGAGACTTATAAGCCAATACTTACAATACAACAGATAAAGGCAAAACCAGAGAGGAATTACAAGAGCAAGAAGAGGGCCTTGTATCAACTTCTCCCTCCCTCAGGAACACACTTGCATGACTGCACTTCCCTGTACCTCCAGGATCAGGTGTTCTCTCACGCTCATTTTCTTCATACCAGTGATGACAGACAGTCTCTTTTGTTGACTTTGTTTGCTTTTGTCTACCACCTGTCTCCCTCATTAGGATATAAGAACGTCAAGGACAAGACATGGCATTTTTTGTCACCACTGTCTCTCTAGATCCAGCATAGTGACTGGCACGTTGTAGGTGCTCAATAAATGCTTATTAAATGAATGAGTGAATGTATAGAACCAATGTACCTGGGGATAGATGGTTAGGAAGAGTTTCATGAAGGAAAACTATAAAAGATAAGTAGGAATTTGTTTAGAAAACAGAACAAAAAAGAAACTCTAGGCAGAGGGTACAGTATAAATAATAACATAAACATGGCCTAATGTCTGTGAGAAAACTATAAGAAATAGAATGTTGCTAGAGTAAAAGTGGTAATGGTGGTGAATAAGGCTGAAATGTAAACAGTAGGAAGATTATTGCTTCACCTTCATCCATCTAACAAGCACCTTCTCTGAATTCCTGAAGTATTTCACACATAGCATGGGTGACACCATGTTGTTAGTGTATTTTTTGACATCTCCATGGGCGTGAAGGGCAGGAGCTGAATTTTACTCACTTTGTGTCCCCAGCTCCTGATTTTACCACTGATGTGCATGGTAGGCAGTTGAGAAGGAATGGAATTCTTAACAGTATTTTTGGCTTTCCTTAAAGATAGGTGATACCCAGCACAACCATATAATAGAGTGAACATTTATGCTGACAAAAGCTGTAGTGGAAGAGGAGAAAAAGGGTTGATGGTATCCTTTTTCTCCCATGAGGTTAGTTGGAACAGACTGTGCTGTCCTGTCTTCCCACAAAACAAGGGTAACAAATTAAAGTTGATAAAGCACCAAATCTAGAACTGGCTTGAGCTGATTTTCAGCAGATCTTTACATAAATCTTGTGTGTGTAGTGCTAATTTAAAAGATGCTAATGCTGTTAAAGAAAACATACTGAGTAGACTAATAATAGGGATAAAGCCTGAAAATGGCTTATTTTTGCTTTGAAGCAAAGGAGAAATAAATGCATGTAATATAAAGCTGAGTCCTTAGGAAGAAAGAAAAAAAATAAAACTTTTCCTATAATACTCACCTCAAAATAAGGAAACAAACACCCTAGACACTAACAGGTATTTTTACACTCCTCTTATTATAGAAATACTAGATGCCTGATGTACGAAATTCATGCAAGAGTAGGCATTCCCTCCCCTGGCTTCCACCACTGGCTTCCCTCTGGTACCTGGGACCCAGGCTTCCCTCATAGCCCCAGCTTCATTGGGAAGGTCATCCAGAAGGACATCCAGAAGGACGTCTGCTCTAATTAGCATATTACTCTTTTATTATTATGGATGTACTCAGTTTAATGAATTAGAATAAAAGAACATTTATGTAAAATCCTACTAACTGGTGTGGAACAGTTAATTTTTGTGTATATATCTTTCACACACACATACAATAAACATGTGTGCATGTGTGTATTTTATAATGGGGGTACACATGCTGTTTTATAATTTGATTTTCTGTCTTAATATCTCATAGATATTTTTCATATTAATGACTATGTATACAAATAGATGAAAAGTTTGCATGGAATACAGTCCACTATGTGAATACTTAAACTTACATATATTTACACATTTGTAATACATAACTTACTTGTAGATCAATCAACCAAGAAGTTTTGATTGAGTCTTACTCAATGCCAGCAACTATTTTGTACAAGGAAGCAGAGGCTGCGTCTGGTGCCTTAGAGCACTCTGCCACCTGACACCTGCAGCGACTACTCTTGCGCTGACACAGGCCAGCAGACAAAACAGAGTCCTTGTCATCAAATTTCTTGCCTTTAACTGGGAGATGAGGAACAGAAAATAAACACATAGGCAAATAAAGTAAATTCAGGTACTAATGAGTAATATGGAGAAGATAAAAGGCAATGATATCCTAAAGAGCTACTTCAATTTCTGGTGATATGTTAAACTGATCCAAAAATAGCCTCTCTTTTATACCCCAACACACATATGGTACATTGTTTGGAAAGAATACAGATTTTTTTTTTCTTTTCAGATGCATAGCTAAACTAGCAAGAGAGTGAGGAAAACTTCTAGAGAGCAAATATAAGAAGCCTAGTGTGCAATCATTTAGAATCATTCTGAGCCCAGCATCTCCCTGAGGACATAACCAATATGGTGCTTTCATGGCCTCACAAGGTAGAGGAGACAAAGATGGCAGACCTTGTGCAGGGAGGAGCATGAGAACTGAAAAATCCCACAAATTCTGGGCTTCTGAACTGCTACCCACTGAGTGGAAGGGTGGGATAGAAAGCCTTCCACCTACTCTCAGAAGGGGAACCGCAGAGAGCTTCTGCCATGTGTCCAGGTGGAAGCAAACAAGGGTCTCTCCTGAGAATTCATTGCCACAGCCCTGCCCTTGTGTGGGTTTGAGGTTTAAATCTATCCCATCTGTGTGACTTGG